>OX246745.1:3084176-3386676 GCA_945910005.1 Isoperla grammatica
AAATTACTTGTGAGGTGTGATTAAGGGTACACGTACACTGCATGGCTATGACACGTTCGTAAATGTGGGATTAAACGTTGCAAATGTTACAAAACAGGTACGTGACAATAAGATTGAAATGTATAAAACATATTGAGTTGGAATTAGATTCCTCTAGATAAGTTAACGTGCCGTGGTGCGACCCCAGTCCCTATCCACCTATGGGTCGCGACCCACCGGTTGATAACCATGCACTGCACTGGCCGTACAGTTAGTTTATTTCGCTGTTGTAAATAAGTTTGTACAGCCGCTATGAAGGGTACAGGTGGACTGTGACCGCATTCCTGATTACAATTGACAATGAGGTGGTACTACAGCAAGCGTAAGGGTGCGCGCACAATGAAAGTTGGTTACCCGCTTACTGGTAACCAGTGCGGGAAAACGCGTTTATTTCATTGAGGAAAACGGAACGCTGGCAAGCTGGAACCTGCTTCTATTGTGGATAGCTGCACTTTAAACGTTCAAAGCATGGTAACAATCATAACGTAGTTCAGCACTGGCAACCAGCCCAGTTAGCCAGCGCAGGTAACCAGCTTTCATTGTGCGTGCAGCCTTATGCATGTTCTGCCTTCTGCTATAGTTACTTATTAATGTTGAGCAAGTATAAGCAACAATACTTCCAGTCAGTGGTCGAATTGAAGGGAGGGGGGATGCAGGAATTACATACCCCAAAAGAAATTAGTATCATTATCCCCCCCCCCCCCCCCCATCAAATGATAAAATGAAACTACCCCACACTCCCCCCGCACACACACTAAAACACTTAACTCAAACAAATTTATTCATCCGCCTTCTCTTGACCGGTACAGTAACAGTACCGTTATCGGAACACTTGTACCGGGGTCCCGAGAGATTCATCGAAAATACGTACTTTTACCGGTTTGTAATTTTTGGGGAAAAGGTGTCCCGGTATTCTGTCTATAAAGACAACGCGGTCGATTGTACAGGGGGGGGGGGGGGCTTAGTGTTCTAGCCCTCGACACACGCGGGTCGCATTCGCAGACGCTGACTCACGCACTCACTCAACTCACAGTCAGCAGAGTTTATTCCGTCAACGGAATACGACCGCTGGCGAAATATGACCGGTCATAACAAGACTACAAAAATGTGCCCTCATTCATTTAAATACTAAATATGTATTAATTAAAATTAGCCTAATATGAATAATAATGTATTGATATTTATTTTGTTTTATTAATTCATGGTAGAAAGCTGTTTTCTGGACATTTTGCACGCAAATTTGAATTTAAAATGTTTCGCCTCTTTCGCCCCAGACCCCGTGCTTGTCCATGGAGTTCGTAATCCTTACACTTTGTTTGTCGCAGTTTGCGATATTCAAAATAAGGTCACCTTAGCTATAATAGAAGTTAATATTAGCATTGGGTATTTTACGAAGTACTCTACAGTTCGTTTTATGACGTTGGTGGAATCAGATCCATTGTATTTGTACATCGCCGGGGTCGTCCCACGGTAATCCAAAATAAAGGGGAGTGGGGGGGGGGGGGGGTTGGTCGTTGTTTAGATCACAAAGCGGGCCGGAAAGTATGAAAAGTATGAAGAGGGAAAATGACGAACGCCACGTGAAGTGAACAAAATAATGACAAAAGAGATGCACGAGAGCCCTCTTGCGGGCAGCAGTCACCACGAGGAGGGACGCCCCTCGGCCGGGCTATAATACATAACACGACGGGTCTACTGAAATTAATTTCATTTAAAACGCATGAGAAAATTGAACCATACGCCCCCGATAAAATAACTTCCACTTCAATTCGACAAACAAGTTCAGTTGGCAGCCAATTGCTGCTGTGACAATGCTAGTGGGGGGGGGGGGGGGTCCGCCAACTGAACGCACCCCCCTAAGTAGTGGGTTTGCTTGTAAGAAGCAGTGGAAGTATGGTCATGTGGTAGCAGTGACAATATACCAACGATACCCAATGTAATGTGTGATATGCAGGGGGGAGCTTGGGAGGCATGATCCCCCACCCCGACATCCCATCTTTAATTATACTCTGCAAATCATCTTACGCAAACAATTAAATACATCTACGTTATTGTCTCTATTTGCTTGGTCAGAAAACACACCCGTAAGTGAAATTGTATAAGTTGAAGTGAAATAAATCCAATAATACTTCTTTTAAAACATTTTAAATTAGCTGCGGCGCTATTGTGGACACATCCTTTGTCCACACACACACCCCCCACTCATTGTGTCGTTTGTGGAGCACCTTCTTACAGTGTATGTTCTACTCCGGGCAGCCCGCCCCCGAAATATAACTCTGCGTATGTCTACGCCACTGACGCCAATGATGACCTTGTAGTCCATACCTTCCTCCTGGGGTTGATGGGACGACGAGCCAGCCCGCGACGTACTTAATATCCTGGTACACTCACTACTCTCACTGTCACACTGTCACACGAGAACCCATCTTCGTTGGGTTGCCTGGGCTTGGTACCGTCTCTGCCTAGCTAGCCATGACCGTCTGTGGCCCAGTCTCGCAGTCGTCTGCGGTCTCGACCTCGGGCTGCCGAACCTTGGAATGACTACCCGCTTGTCAGCATGACTCATAGCCATAGCGATAGCTCAAGACGTGGAGAATACCTGGGAATACCGAATTGAATGAGTACTCCCTGACATGACTAGACTTATCTCGACGTTCCCTTGCTGTTCACCTCCATCCCTATGTGACCACCCCCTTACCCCCATGACAACTTGACAAAATCATATCATTTATTCTTTAATATTCTGAAATCAATCAAATCTAGTATCACTAATTTCAGCAGCATGTATGGAGTACTATCCAGAGGGTCGTTATTGAGAACGTTAAAAGTTTCTACCCATATTATCTTCTCGTGGAATGAAAATAGACATTATGTTAGTATGGTATGTCTGAAAACAAGCATTTTCTTTTCAAGACTAGCGTTTTGATGAAAAATATATTTATACGTCAATAATTATTTGTCTACGTCTTGTTTCAAGACTCGGGTCCCAGTGTTATACGAGTGGTTCGTGGCCAATTAGCTATCGGTATTTTAGATTGGGGCTCGCTGCTCGGCTACGAACCACTTATCTATGACGTCAGCGTATGTACTGTCACTCCATTGGTTGACTTATGTAAGTCGAACACCTACTGACCGACATACAAAAATCAAGGTAAAAAAATGGTTCTTGTTTATTAACCCCTCTTCTTCGGTTAGTATACGTGAGTTCTTAGTCGACTGTCCAACCCTTGGGAGGCGAGTGTAGATCTCACTTCCTTGGTGTCATATAGGTTCTTGTGCTGTCTGTTTACCAATCCTGTGCGGAAACAGAAACAGCATCAGTCTACGTATCTGCAAACATATGTTGTTCAGTTCCCGTACATAGAAGGGGTTAGTCTGGTCTCATGACCGTACTCCATACTCCACGAGGAGTATCAACATAATACGACATTTGAATGGCAGTGAGCGCGTTTAGAAATCTGAATATTACATATCCTTATAAATGCAACCGCTTATGACGTATCCAAATTGTCTGACTAACTTGTAAAGACGTTTAAAAACTGTTCATCATATTAATGGCTAAACTGTTGACTGTAGCCGTTGTTCTATTGTTGCAACAATAGTAAACAATATTAAATTAGTAATTTAAATTAAGGATATTTTTAAAAATATAATAAAATATCATCATTATTCCTTATTTTAATGACTGTTTTCTAGATAGAGAGAAACACAGTTTTGAATCCGATAATAGCTTCCTCTAATAAGTGATAAGGTTATTTTATGTTCTGAAAACACAGCCCTGTTTCATATTCTATATTCTCTCCAGTGCTCCGGTAAGGTCGCGCAAGAACCACAAGTGATGTTTATTTATGTATGCAAAGATTTCCCCTGCTTTGTTTTGTTTCCAAAATTCGTTCACACATGGAAGATTTTCGTGTCTTGGAAACAGCTTGGAAACTAGTCACAATGTGGCCTTGTAGCTGATGTGATGTCAGAAGACTTCCTGCATTGGTTACTGAAGCTCTTACAAGATTCAACTTAGAAGGCTAAGACTGTGATGTTCGGTGTGTATGAGAAATATTATATCTACATTAAATTATTTTGATTAGGGATTTGACTTTGAGAATATTAGGATAAATACCTATAAAACGATAGGTTCTGTGTTCCAAAACACTGGCCGGCCCTCCCTCACCTCTCAATCCCTGAAATCTACGATCTCACAGCGACACACACAGAGAATGTACAGATACAGATACTATTAAAATATGCCTAACACCAGAAAACCCATTAGTCTAACACTTACATTAGTTGAAAAAAAATGCAATTCAAATAAAAGAGCAAACCGTCCTATTACACTGTATAGACTGTTACAACGTAAGGTTGGCAAACAGTCACCAAGGAATCTAATAGCCCAGCTAGAAGACTGCAACACTACGAACAACATAAATCGAAAGTCTTCAAAACGAAAATCCTATTTCCTGTATGTCTAATGCTTGAAGGTTTGTTTAGACATGTCCACTTTCGTATGTAGAAGATTCGATCAGGAAATTTGAAGTTGCGTGCTGGTAATATTGAGCAGTGGGAGAGACATCTCAGACGTGATGGAAGAGATTCGGACGACTGGCCAGCTACTCTCTTCATCAATATTTATTAGACGCTTCACTACGTCTTGTGGTTCGGGGTAGCCCAGCTGCCGACGGTCACTCTTTCATCTGACCGACGCAAAGGGGGGTTTTCTGTAATTTTCTCTGGGAAACATACGTCCCGAGATACCGACCACGTAAACGGTAAATTTGAAAAACAAAAGCTTTGAATTTTTATAAGGGCCGCATATATACTTGGGCATTTTTATTTTAATATAAAATCCACGTTTGTTTGCTCGGAGCCCATATGTGATCTAAGGGCGTGTCCCGTGTTCATTTGTTTTTAATTAAGAAACATGGATACTTATTTTGATTTTATTTATTTTATTGTAATTAAGGCCAGTGTAGGGCACAATGCCCTCTTTAGCCTGATGAGTGATGATTGATGAATGATAATGAGGAAGGGAGGAAGGGAAGCCTGGTACCGGCACGTAGCCTACTCCTGTCGAAAAGTACCAAGGGGACCATCGGCTTTACGTCCCATCCGAAAGGACGGTGTAACTTTGACCAGTCATAATAGGTTCCTCCACTAACCTGGACTGCCGAGCAGTTGACGAGAAGAACGAAGCTGTTACACAAGCTTTCGAACCCTCCAATCTTCTCTAACCAACGGTAACTAGTGTTGCAGAGGTGAGTGGTCACCCATCCACCTCCTGACCTAGCCCGAGGTTGCTTAACTTCGGTGTTCGTATGGGAACCGGCTAAGCGACCGCGGCTAAACCGTTGGCTAAACATGGATAAACATCTACTCGCTACTATATAGTTAGTTTTCCTCTTTCTAATAAAGAAAGAAGATTATACTTGTTTTCTTCCAACCCAACATAATGTACTAATTAGCGGCATGTTTCTGAGCTCTATCTCATCTCTGTCATAAAAGAGAAGGGCACAGTCCTTAAGTCCTTAATTGTGAAACAAGCTTGCAAAACACGAATTAAGTGAGACAACATGGGCCTATGACTACACATAAGTTAGATTAAGAAGACTTATAGTAACAGAAACTACTTTGAAGTTTTAATTTTCGAATTTGAGAACTCGATTCTGCACAGGTTGCTATAATCTATAAGAGATATTATAATTGATTTAGCTAGTAATATGTGATTTGGCGGCGCATATGTGTTGTTTGTCAAAAATTTGTTTTTTTAAACGATGATTTATCATAAAAAAAATTATTTTTTATCTGTGATCACAAGTTTCCTGTTACCTGCGTTGTAAACACACGTGACACAAGTAAAGCGATCCTGTTACCTGCGTTGTTAACACACGTAACACAAGTAAAGCGATCCTGCTACCTGCGTTGTTAACACACGTAACACAAGTAAAGCGATCCTGCTACCTGCGTTGTAAACACACGTAACACAAGTAAAGCGATCCTGCTACCTGCGTTGTTAACACACGTAACACAAGTAAAGCGATCCTGCTACCTGCGTTGTTAACACACGTAACACAAGTAAAGCGATCCTGCTACCTGCGTTGTCAACACACGTAACACAAGTAAATCGATCCTGCTACCTGCGTTGTTAACACACGTAACACAAGTAAATCGATCCTGCTACCTGCGTTGTTAACACACGTAACACAAGTAAAGCGATCCTGCTACCTGCGTTGTTAACACACGTAACAAAAGTAAAGCGATCCTGCTACCTGCGTTGTCAACACACGTAACACAAGTAAAGCGATCCTGCTACCTGCGTTGTTAACACACGTAACACAAGTAAAGCGATCCTGCTACCTGCGTTGTTAACACACGTAACACAAGTAAAGCGATCCTGCTACCTGCGTTGTTAACACACGTAACACAAGTAAAGCGATCCTGCTACCTGCGTTGTTAACACACGTAACACAAGTAAAGCGATCCTGCTACCTGCGTTGTTAACACACGTAACACAAGTAAAGCGATCCTGCTACCTGCGTTGTTAACACACGTAACACAAGTAAAGCGATCCTGCTACCTGCGTTGTTAACACACGTAACACAAGTAAAGCGATCCTGCTACCTGCGTTGTCAACACACGTAACACAAGTAAATCGATCCTGCTACCTGCGTTGTTAACACACGTAACACAAGTAAAGCGAATTAGTTAAGTCTACAGAAATACTTTTTTGGTCAACATTTGTTTTAAGAAAACAACGTATAAAATCCAGTAATGAATGTACGCGGTTATGAACAGCCGCCGTGAGCAAACCCGAGATATTGTTGCATCATTGGACTTAATTAAAAACATTATGTTGTAAGGTGCAATCATACTTGTGTACCACCCCTTCCCCCTCCCACCCTCTTCCCTCTTAAATCCGCTGGGAAACGTTTCTGTGTTTTTCATATACTCATATTTTAATTACATTTGGATTAGTTCGTTGCTTTGCGGCCATAAAAAGTAACACAAACTTAATATAAACCCTGCTGTACTGACGATCAACTTAAATCATGTTAGAAATCAGAGGAAGCTATGATACTTTGTATGAAAGCTATGATAATGTATGAAATGAGAATGATCACAATTCTACCGATAGAGTTCGCGGTTCGCATGAGTGCTAACACAGGATGCTCTAGTTCGATAACCCGCTAACACCGGCAGTTCCTCAGTCACAAAGGGGTTTCTAGGATTGAGCCATACTAACAGACCTCAGACATTACTTCGCAACTATTCCAAATACCAGAATACTACCTTTTACATCAAATTGTAGCTGGGCGGGTTGCTACGAAAATGATTATTATATCATAATCAATGTTAACTGAGATTATTAAGACCACATAGTTCGAACTGACTAGATATATTATAAATTCATCTAGCTTTACAATCGCCCGTAGGCCCACATGTTTCCATTCCAGAAGTTTGGCCCCTATATTCTATAAAAGATTACATCTGACTTTTTAAGACGCCATGATATATGTTTTGCCCACACGCGAATGATTAAAGATTAAAGTCTGTACTGGATTTTATCAACTATAAAACAAATTGTATTCTCTGATATATTTCTTAGATTCAAGTCAACACGTCATGGCTGTATTTCTTTAAATTATTAGGGCGCCCGCGCACTACGCGGCCAGCGCACCAACGACAACGCTACGAGAACCATTGCCGTCAATGTGACAACGCGCACTTGGCCGCTGGTCGCCGCGGCCAACGAGATCCTGCGCGACACGCACCGCGGCCAGGCTGTCGCGCGGCCAACTATTTCCACGGGTTTAAATAGCAGGTAGCGCACTGGTCGCAGAAATCCTGCGGCCAGACCTGTCCAAACATGACTCATTCATCAAAAGAGCATAGCAAAACGCTGAGTCGTTGAGTGAACGGCTGAGTGTAGCATGTTTTGCCGGGTTTGGTGTTCTCGTATTAACAAAAAATGGAAATGTCACGCAATTTTGATATTGAAATGTTTATAATGGAGACATCCTTGTGTTATTAAAAAAACTTTACTTCATATTGCCTAAGCTCCTGATTAAATAGTACAAACACGCCCTTCTCGTCACGTGTTTGTAGCAAGGGATGCACCCACAATTTCTTCTTTCTTCTATTTCGACGCTTTCTTAGCAAGTACCAAAATGCTGCAACCTGTTCGGCGTTCATTTTCTAACTGAGATCAAACAAATATGAATTACATATTTGTGGTCGCGCGACCAAGTCGCGGAGCAAAGTCGCGATGGTTTTTGGTCGCGCGGCCTGGCCGCGTAGTGCGCGGGCGCCCTTATCTCTCAACTTTTAAAAGTACTGTGTTGCTAAAGTTCATCTATCGTTAAAGACGGCATTGATGTTTGTTTTGATAGTTCGAATGCGCTCCACCTTACTATGTCGCAGTTATCCAGTACCGATTGAGGTCGCTCAGCGATAACACATGGAACTCTATCAGTAAATAATAAATGAAAATAATATAAAATATAAATATATATAAAGGAAAATTCCTGGCCAACCACATATGAATCAGTTTATTGTTTTTAAATGGGGCTCCCTCCCGCAGCTTTATGAAATTATGAAGCTAGTTTCCATTTACCACTCCCTGGCCTACATTTCGGAGGTCCCATTCTCCACGCATCCTCAGACTCCTGTGTTTGTCGTAGTAGCGATTCTGAGGATGGCGAATGAGACCTCCGAAACGTCGAGCAGACGAGGGTGGGAGGGAGGGTAGCTAGAAGCTTCCTCCATAATAAAGCTACTCGCCGGAGTAACCCCTATGGACGGGGGTTGGGGGGGGGGAGGGTAGCTAGAAGCTTCTTCCATAATAAAGCTACTCGCCGGAGTAACCCCTATGGACGGGGGGTGGGGGGGGGAGGGTAGCTAGAAGCATCCTCCATAATAAAGCTACTCGCCGGAGTAACCCCTATGGACGGGGGGTGGGGGGTGGGGGGGGGAGGGTAGCTAGAAGCTTCCTCCATAATAAAGCTACTCGCCGGAGTAACCCCTATGGACGGGGGGTGGGGGGGGGAGGGTAGCTAGAAGCTTCCTCCATAATAAAGCTACTCGCCGGAGTAACCCCTATGGACGGGGGGTGGGGGGGGAGGGTAGCTAGAAGCTTCCTCCATAATAAAGCTACTCGCCGGAGTAACCCCTATGGACGGGGGGTGGGAGGGGGAGGGTAGCTAGAAGCTTCCTCCATAATAAAGCTACTCGCCGGAGTAACCCCTATGGACGGGGGGTGGGAGGGGGAGGGTAGCTAGAAGCTTCCTCCATAATAAAGCTACTCGCCGGAGTAACCCCTATGGACGGGGGGTGGGAGGGGGAGGGTAGCTAGAAGCTTCCTCCATAATAAAGCTACTCGCCGGAGTAACCCCTATGGACGGGGGGTGGGGGGGGGAGGGTAGCTAGAAGCTTCCTCCATAATAAAGCTACTCGCCGGAGTAACCCCTATGGACGAGGGGTGGGGGGGGGGAGGGTAGCTAGAAGCTTCCTCCATAATAAAGCTACTCGCCGGAGTAACCCCTATGGACGGGGGGTGGGAGGGGGAGGGTAGCTAGAAGCTTCCTCCATAATGAAGCTACTCGCCGGAGTAACCCCTATGGACGGGGGGTGGGAGGAGGAGGGTAGCTAGAAGCTTCCTCCATAATAAAGCTACTCGCCGGAGTAACCCCTATGGACGGGGGGTGGGAGGGAGGGTAGCTAGAAGCTTCCTCCATAACAAAGCTACTCGCCGGAGTAACCCCTATGGACGGGGGGTGGGGGGGGGTAGCTAGAAGCTTCCTCCATAATGAAGCTACTCGCCGGAGTAACCCCTATGGACGGGGGGTGGGGGGGGGGGAGGGTAGCTAGAAGTTTCCTCCATAATAAAGCTACTCGCCGGAGTAACCCCTATGGACGGGGGGTGGGGGGTGGGGGGGGTAGCTAGAAGCATCCTCCATAATAAAGCTACTCGCCGGAGTAACCCCTATGGACGGGGAGTGGGGGGGGGAGGGTAGCTAGAAGCATCCTCCATAATAAAGCTACTCGCCGGAGTAACCCCTATGGACGGGGGGTGGGAGGGGGAGGGTAGCTAGAAGCTTCCTCCATAATAAAGCTACTCGCCGGAGTAACCCCTATGGACGGGGGGTGGGAGGGGGAGGGTAGCTAGAAGCTTCCTCCATAATAAAGCTACTCGCCGGAGTAACCCCTATGGACGGGGGGTGGGAGGGGGAGGGTAGCTAGAAGCTTCCTCCATAATAAAGCTTCTCGCCGGAGTAACCCCTATGGACGGGGGGTGGGAGGGGGAGGGTAGCTAGAAGCTTCCTCCATAATAAAGCTACTCGCCGGAGTAACCCCTATGGACGGGGGGTGGGGGGGGGAGGGTAGCTAGAAGCTTCCTCCATAATAAAGCTACTCGCCGGAGTAACCCTTATGGACGGGGGGTGGGGGGGGGGAGGGTAGCTAGAAGCTTCCTCCATAATAAAGCTACTCGCCGGAGTAACCCCTATGGACGGGGGGTGGGAGGGGGAGGGTAGCTAGAAGCTTCCTCCATAATGAAGCTACTCGCCGGAGTAACCCCTATGGACGGGGGGTGGGAGGGGGAGGGTAGCTAGAAGCTTCCTCCATAATAAAGCTACTCGCCGGAGTAACCCCTATGGACGGGGGGTGGGAGGGACGGTAGCTAGAAGCTTCCTCCATAATAAAGCTACTCGCCGGAGTAACCCCTATGGACGGGGGGTGGGGGGGGTAGCTAGAAGCTTCCTTCATAATGAAGCTACTCGCCGGAGTAACCCCTATGGACGGGGGGTGGGGGGGGGGGAAGGTAGCTAGAAGTTTCCTCCATAATAAAGCTACTCGCCGGAGTAACCCCTATGGACGGGGGGTGGGGGGTGGGGGGGGGTAGCTAGAAGCATCCTCCATAATAATTAGCTACTCGCCGGAGTAACCCCTATGGACGGGGAGTGGGGGGGGGAGGGTAGCTAGAAGCATCCTCCATAATAAAGCTACTCGCCGGAGTAACCCCTATGGACGGGGGTTGGGAGGGGGAGGGTAGCTAGAAGCTTCCTCCATAATAAAGCTACTCGCCGGAGTAACCCCTATGGACGGGGGGTGGGAGGGGGAGGGTAGCTAGAAGCTTCCTCCATAATAAAGCTACTCGCCGGAGTAACCCCTATGGACGGGGGGTGGGGGGGGGGAGGGTAGCTAGAAGCTTCCTCCATAATAAAGCTACTCGCCGGAGTAACCCCTATGGACGGGGGGTGGGGGGGGGGGAGGGTAGCTAGAAGCTTCCTCCATAATAAAGCTACTCGCCGGAGTAACCCCTATGGACGGGGGGTGGGAGGGGGAGGGTAGCTAGAAGCTTCCTCCATAATGAAGCTACTCGCCGGAGTAACCCCTATGGACGGGGGGTGGGAGGGGGAGGGTAGCTAGAAGCTTCCTCCATAATAAAGCTACTCGCCGGAGTAACCCCTATGGACGGGGGGTGGGGGGGGGAGGGTAGCTAGAAGCTTCCTCCATAATAAAGCTACTCGCCGGAGTAACCCCTATGGACGGGGGGTGGGGGGGGGAGGGTAGCTAGAAGCTTCCTCCATAATAAAGCTACTCGCCGGAGTAACCCCTATGGACGGGGGGTGGGGGGTGGGGGGGGGAGGGTAGCTAGAAGTTTCCTCCATAATAAAGCTACTCGCCGGAGTAACCCCTATGGACGGGGGATGGGAGGGGGAGGGTAGCTAGAAGCTTCCTCCATAATAAAGCTACTCGCCGGAGTAACCCCTATGGTCGGGGGGTGGGAGGGGGAGGGTAGCTAGAAGCTTCCTCCATAATAAAGCTACTCGCCGGAGTAACCCCTATGGACGGGGGGTGGGGGGGGGAGGGTAGCTAGAAGCATCCTCCATAATAAAGCTACTCGCCGGAGTAACCCCTATGGACGGGGGGTGGGGGGGGAGGGTAGCTAGAAGCTTCCTCCATAATAAAGCTACTCGCCGGAGTAACCCCTATGGACGGGGGGTGGGGGGTGGGGGGGGGGTAGCTAGAAGCATCCTCCATAATAAAGCTACTCGCCGAAGTAACCCCTATGGACGGGGGGTGTGGGGGGGGAGGGTAGCTAGAAGCTTCCTCCATAATAAAGCTACTCGCCGGAGTAACCCCTATGGACGGGGGGTGGGGGTTAGGGGGGGGAGGGTAGCTAGAAGCTTCCTCCATAATAAAGCTACTCGCCGGAGTAACCCCTATGGACGGGGGGTGGGGGGGGGAGGGTAGCTAGAAGCATCCTCCATAATAAAGCTACTCGCCGGAGTAACCCCTATGGACGGGGGGTGGGGGGTGGGGGGGGTAGCTAGAAGCATCCTCCATAATAAAGCAACTCGCCGGAGTAACCCCTATGGACGGGGGGTGGGAGGGGGAGGGTAGCTAGAAGCTTCCTCCATAATAAAGCTACTCGCCGGAGTAACCCCTATGGACGGGGGGTGGGGGGGGGGAGGGTAGCTAGAAGCTTCCTCCATAATGAAGCTACTCGCCGGAGTAACCCCTATGGACGGGGGGTGGGGGGGGGGGGAGGGTAGCTAGAAGCTTCCTCCATAATGAAGCTACTCGCCGGAGTAACCCCTATGGACGGGGGGTGGGGGGGGGGGAGGGTAGCTAGAAGCTTCCTCCATAATGAAGCTACTCGCCGGAGTAACCCCTATGGACGGGGGGTGGGGGGGGGGAGGGTAGCTAGAAGCTTCCTCCATAATGAAGCTACTCGCCGGAGTAACCCCTATGGACGGGGGGGTGGGGGGGGGGAGGGTAGCTAGAAGCTTCCTCCATAATGAAGCTACTCGCCGGAGTAACCCCTATGGACGGGGGATGGGGGGGGGGAGGGTAGCTAGAAGCTTCCTCCATAATGAAGCTACTCGCCGGAGTATAACCCCTATGGACGGGGGGTGGGGTGGGGAGGGTAGCTAGAAGCTTCCTCCATAATGAAGCTACTCGCCGGAGTAACCCCTATGGACGGGGGGTGGGGGGGGGGGGGAGGGTAGCTAGAAGCTTCCTCCATAATGAAGCTACTCGCCGGAGTAACCCCTATGGACGGGGGGTGGGGGGGGGAGGGTAGCTAGAAGCTTCCTCCATAATGAAGCTACTCGCCGGAGTAACCCCTATGGACGGGGGGTGGGGGGGGGGAGGGTAGCTAGAAGCTTCCTCCATAATGAAGCTACTCGCCGGAGTAACCCCTATGGACGGGGGATGGGGGGGGGGGAGGGTAGCTAGAAGCTTCCTCCATAATGAAGCTACTCGCCGGAGTATAACCCCTATGGACGGGGGGTGGGGTGGGGAGGGTAGCTAGAAGTTTCCTCCATAATGAAGCTACTCGCCGGAGTATAACCCCTATGGACGGGGGGTGGGGGGGGGAGGGTAGCTAGAAGCTTCCTCCATAATAAAGCTACTCGCCGGAGTAACCCCTATGGACGGGGGGTGGGGGGGGGGGAGGGTAGCTAGAAGCTTTCTCCATAATGAAGCTACTCGCCGGAGTAACCCCTATGGACGGGGGGTGGGGGGGGGAGGGTAGCTAGAAGCTTCCTCCATAATAAAGCTACTCGCCGGAGTAACCCCTATGGACGGGGAGTGGGGGGGGGAGGGTAGCTAGAAGCTTCCTCCATAATGAAGCTACTCGCCGGAGTAACCCCTATGGACGGGGGATGGGGGGGGGGGAGGGTAGCTAGAAGCTTCCTCCATAATGAAGCTACTCGCCGGAGTATAACCCCTATGGACGGGGGGTGGGGTGGGGAGGGTAGCTAGAAGCTTCCTCCATAATGAAGCTACTCGCCGGAGTATAACCCCTATGGACGGGGGGTGGGGGGGGGAGGGTAGCTAGAAGCTTCCTCCATAATAAAGCTACTCGCCGGAGTAACCCCTATGGACGGTGGGTGGGGGGGGGGGGGGGAGGGTAGCTAGAAGCTTCCTCCATAATGAAGCTACTCGCCGGAGTAACCCCTATGGACGGGGGGTGGGGGGGGGGAGGGTAGCTAGAAGCTTCCTCCATAATAAAGCTACTCGCCGGAGTAACCCCTATGGACGGGGAGTGGGGGGGGGAGGGTAGCTAGAAGCTCCCTCCATAATAAAGCTACTCGCCGGAGTAACCCCTATGGACGGGGAGTGGGGGGGGGAGGGTAGCTAGAAGCTCCCTCCATAATAAAGCTACTCGCCGGAGTAACCCCTATGGACGGGGAGTGGGGGGGGGAGGGTAGCTAGAAGCTTCCTCCATAATAAAGCTACTCGCCGGAGTAACCCCTATGGACGGGGAGTGGGGGGGGGAGGGTAGCTAGAAGCTTCCCCCATAATGAAGCTACTCGCCGGAGTAACCCCTATGGACGGGGAGTGGGGGGGGGGGAGGGTAGCTAGAAGCTTCCTCCATAATAAAGCTACTCGCCGGAGTAACCCCTATGGACGGGGAGTGGGGGGGGGGAGGGTAGCTAGAAGCTTCCTCCATAATGAAGCTACTCGCCGGAGTAACCCCTATGGACGGGGAGTGGGGGGGGGAGGGTAGCTAGAAGCTTCCTCCATAATGAAGCTACTCGCCGGAGTAACCCCTATAAACGGGGGGTGGGGGGGGGGAGGGTAGCTAGAAGCTTCCTCCATAATAAAGCTACTCGCCGGAGTAACCCCTATGGACGGGGAGTGGGGGGGGGAGGGTAGCTAGAAGCTTCCCCCATAATAAAGCTACTCGCCGGAGTAACCCCTATGGACGGGGGGTGGGAGGGGGAGGGTAGCTAGAAGCTTCCTCCATAATAAAGCTACTCGCCGGAGTAACCCCTATGGACGGGGAGTGGGGGGGGGACGGTAGCTAGAAGCTTCCTCCATAATAAAGCTACTCGCCGGAGTAACCCCTATGGACGGGGGGTGGGGGGGGGGAGGGTAGCTAGAAGCTTCCTCCATAATGAAGCTACTCGCCGGAGTAACCCCTATGGACGGGGGGTGGGGGGGGGTAGCTAGAAGCATCCTCCATAATAAAGCTACTCGCCGGAGTAACCCCTATGGACGGGGAGTGGGGGGGGGAGGGTAGCTAGAAGCTTCCTCCATAATAAAGCTACTCGCCGGAGTAACCCCTATTGACGGGGGGTGGGGGGGGGAGGGTAGCTAGAAGCTTCCTCCATAATAAAGCTACTCGCCGGAGTAACCCCTATGGACGGGAGTGGGGGGGGGAGGGTAGCTAGAAGCTTCCCCCATAATAAAGCTACTCGCCGGAGTAACCCCTATGGACGGGGGGGTGGGAGGGGGAGGGTAGCTAGAAGCTTCCTCCATAATAAAGCTACTCGCCGGAGTAACCCCTATGGACGGGGAGTGGGGGGGGGAGGGTAGCTAGAAGCTTCCTCCATAATAAAGCTACTCGCCGGAGTAACCCCTATGGACGGGGGGTGGGGGGGGGGAGGGTAGCTAGAAGCTTCCTCCATAATGAAGCTACTCGCCGGAGTAACCCCTATGGACGGGGGGTGGGGGGGGTAGCTAGAAGCATCCTCCATAATAAAGCTACTCGCCGGAGTAACCCCTATGGACGGGGGGTGGGGGGGGGGAGGGTAGCTAGAAGCATCCTCCATAATAAAGCTACTCGCCGGAGTAACTTCTATGGACGGGGGGTGGGAGGGGGAGGGTAGCTAGAAGCTTCCTCCATAATAAAGCTACTCGCCGGAGTAACCCCTATGGACGGGGGGTGGGGGGGGGGGAGGGTAGCTAGAAGCTTCCTCCATAATGAAGCTACTCGCCGGAGTATAACCCCTATGGACGGGGGGTGGGGGGGGGGGAGGGTAGCTAGAAGCTTCCTCCATAATAAAGCTACTCGCCGGAGTAACCCCTATGGACGGGGAGTGGGGGGGGGAGGGTAGCTAGAAGCTTCCCCCATAATAAAGCTACTCGCCGGAGTAACCCCTATGGACGGGGGGTGGGAGGGGGAGGGTAGCTAGAAGCTTCCTCCATAATAAAGCTACTCGCCGGAGTAACCCCTATGGACGGGGAGTGGGGGGGGGGAGGGTAGCTAGAAGCTTCCTCCATAATAAAGCTACTCGCCGGAGTAACCCCTATGGACGGGGGGTGGGGGGGGGAGGGTAGCTAGAAGCTTCCTCCATAATGAAGCTACTCGCCGGAGTAACCCCTATGGACGGGGGGGTGGGGGGGGGTAGCTAGAAGCATCCTCCATAATAAAGCTACTCGCCGGAGTAACCCCTATGGACGGGGAGTGGGGGGGGGAGGGTAGCTAGAAGCTCCCTCCATAATAAAGCTACTCGCCGGAGTAACCCCTATGGACGGGGAGTGGGGGGGGGAGGGTAGCTAGAAGCTCCCTCCATAATAAAGCTACTCGCCGGAGTAACCCCTATGGACGGGGAGTGGGGGGGGGAGGGTAGCTTGAAGCTTCCTCCATAATAAAGCTACTCGCCGGAGTAACCCCTATGGACGGGGAGTGGGGGGGGGAGGGTAGCTAGAAGCTTCCTCCATAATGAAGCTACTCGCCGGAGTAACCCCTATGGACGGGGAGTGGGGGGGGGGGGGAGGGTAGCTAGAAGCTTCCTCCATAATAAAGCTACTCGCCGGAGTAACCCCTATGGACGGGGAGTCGGGGGGGGAGGGTAGCTAGAAGCTTCCTCCATAATGAAGCTACTCGCCGGAGTAACCCCTATGGACGGGGAGTGGGGGGGGGAGGGTAGCTAGAAGCTTCCTCCATAATGAAGCTACTCGCCGGAGTAACCCCTATGGACGGGGGGGTGGGGGGGGGAGGGTAGCTAGAAGCTTCCTCCATAATAAAGCTACTCGCCGGAGTAACCCCTATGGACGGGGAGTGGGGGGGGGAGGGTAGCTAGAAGCTTCCCCCATAATAAAGCTACTCGCCGGAGTAACCCCTATGGACGGGGGGGTGGGAGGGGGAGGGTAGCTAGAAGCTTCCTCCATAATAAAGCTACTCGCCGGAGTAACCCCTATGGACGGGGAGTGGGGGGGGGAGGGTAGCTAGAAGCTTCCTCCATAATAAAGCTACTCGCCGGAGTAACCCCTATGGACGGGGGGTGGGGGGGGGAGGGTAGCTAGAAGCTTCCTCCATAATGAAGCTACTCGCCGGAGTAACCCCTATAGACGGGGGGTGGGGGGGGGTAGCTAGAAGCATCCTCCATAATAAAGCTACTCGCCGGAGTAACCCCTATGGACGGGGAGTGGGGGGGGGAGGGTAGCTAGAAGCTTCCTCCATAATAAAGCTACTCGCCGGAGTAACCCCTATGGACGGGGGGTGGGGGGGGGAGGGTAGCTAGAAGCTTCCTCCATAATAAAGCTACTCGCCGGAGTAACCCCTATGGACGGGGAGTGGGGGGGGGAGGGTAGCTAGAAGCTTCCCCCATAATAAAGCTACTCGCCGGAGTAACCCCTATGGACGGGGGGTGGGAGGGGGAGGGTAGCTAGAAGCTTCCTCCATAATAAAGCTACTCGCCGGAGTAACCCCTATGGACGGGGAGTGGGGGGGGGGAGGGTAGCTAGAAGCTTCCTCCATAATAAAGCTACTCGCCGGAGTAACCCCTATGGACGGGGGGTGGGGGGGGGAGGGTAGCTAGAAGCTTCCTCCATAATGAAGCTACTCGCCGGAGTAACCCCTATGGACGGGGGGTGGGGGGGGGTAGCTAGAAGCATCCTCCATAATAAAGCTACTCGCCGGAGTAACCCCTATGGACGGGGGGTGGGGGGGGGGAGGGTAGCTAGAAGCATCCTCCATAATAAAGCTACTCGCCGGAGTAACTTCTATGGACGGGGGGTGGGAGGGGGAGGGGTAGCTAGAAGCTTCCTCCATAATAAAGCTACTCGCCGGAGTAACCCCTATGGACGGGGGGGTGGGGGGGGGGGAGGGTAGCTAGAAGCTTCCTCCATAATGAAGCTACTCGCCGGAGTATAACCCCTATGGACGGGGGGTGGGGGGGGGGGAGGGTAGCTAGAAGCTTCCTCCATAATAAAGCTACTCGCCGGAGTAACCCCTATGGACGGGGAGTGGGGGGGGGAGGGTAGCTAGAAGCTTCCCCCATAATAAAGCTACTCGCCGGAGTAACCCCTATGGACGGGGGGTGGGAGGGGGAGGGTAGCTAGAAGCTTCCTCCATAATAAAGCTACTCGCCGGAGTAACCCCTATGGACGGGGAGTGGGGGGGGGAGGGTAGCTAGAAGCTTCCTCCATAATAAAGCTACTCGCCGGAGTAACCCCTATGGACGGGGGGTGGGGGGGGGAGGGTAGCTAGAAGCTTCCTCCATAATGAAGCTACTCGCCGGAGTAACCCCTATGGACGGGGAGTGGGGGGGGTAGCTAGAAGCATCCTCCATAATAAAGCTACTCGCCGGAGTAACCCCTATGGACGGGGGGTGGGGGGGGGAGGGTAGCTAGAAGCATCCTCCATAATAAAGCTACTCGCCGGAGTAACTTCTATGGACGGGGGGTGGGAGGGGGAGGGTAGCTAGAAGCTTCCTCCATAATAAAGCTACTCGCCGGAGTAACCCCTATGGACGGGGGGTGGGGGGGGGGGAGGGTAGCTAGAAGCTTCCTCCATAATGAAGCTACTCGCCGGAGTATAACCCCTATGGACGGGGGGTGGGGGGGGGGGAGGGTAGCTAGAAGCTTCCTCCATAATGAAGCTACTCGCCGGAGTATAACCCCTATGGACGGGCGGAATTAATAAAGCGAGGACGTCTAGAAAATCCCAATTACTATTAAAATGGCTAATTCCGTCTAAGGGATACTTTTCTCTCTTTTCCGCGAGCCAGTATGTCTGTGTTCTGTGCATCGCTAAGTTTTACGGTTAAGCCCATGGAGGTGAGTTCCAATTACAAGCACGCATTCATCGACCACACTGCAGTCATTTTAACTCATCCAAGACAGTTAAACCAAGCTGCCCTTATAAAATAAATAATAAAAACACTGAAACATGAACAACGCATATTTCTTAGCTTGCCGGGGTCTAAGACGATTCTGTTCAATCGCTTTGCATGTGACCCTTGATTGGTAATGAGAGAGAATACATTCAACGGTGAAGGGAGTTCCCATTCACTTCTTAGTGAGGTTTTCACATAAAATCAGGGTTACCACAAGATATTGACCTATTAAACTTAATTTTGTCGTGACCCGTAGAAACCTTTTATAATACATTATATAAATGTTTTTAATGTCAGACTAATTCAGTAAAGTGTATTTATTTGAAATTAGTTGACTTATATATGCCATAATAAATCAAGTTATACAATGCAAGACTGATTGATCAGTTATGAAGGTAATTAAGTGTAAAGCATGAAGTTAAAATAAACAAATAAAGAAACCTCTTAAATAAAAGTAATAGAAAAGTAAAGAGAATGTTGCCGCTTTTGAGCCTACTGTACGAAATATACTCGAAGCTGCATCCCTCTACAGTATCATGTTTTGAAAATGTTTTTCCAGAACTGCCCTCTGAATTATACGAAGAGGTCACACAAAGATCGAAAGGGAAACGGCCAGAAAGAAAGAGAACCCTATGTCCTTACCTCCACGCACCATTAAACACAAGTCCTATTCCATTTCATCTATATTTGTAACATTATGGGTTGAGTATGGCCGAAAATAAACGTTAGTCTTGCCTTTAAATGGTGCTTAGCAAGGATCGTTGAAAATCTGGTAACCTGTAGGATTTACAAACAATCCGGTTTTAGGACTTGGCAAAAACTATGCGAATGGTGTATTACTGTCAATCTGTATTCCAAGCAAAAGACTGTTGACTGTTGCTGAGTTGCCCCGGAACAAGAAAGCTAACCATGTAGAATTCCTTTGCATTCATGTGTATCTCTCTTATAAATTGTACAGTGATGCAAATTTGAGATACATTATTGTACTAGTGTTTCCTTATCAAGTATTATAGTAAATACTCTTAAAATTAGAGCTAAGCAGAATACAGTGATAACCCATTATGTAGTCCTGTGAAAGTGAAATGATTAGTAAATGGTCAAGACAATGCATTTTTAAATACGAAATAAAAGATAATGAGTGCCACAATAATTAAAGCGGGTTCTTTTATCCCCAAATTGATATGTAAATAATATATTATATAGTAGAATAAATACATTTATCCAGGAAATGATAAACCTAAGTGTAAATAAATGTACATATATTAGTTTACTTGATGTCCATTGTGCAATTGCAATTAGAAACGAGAATAAAACATTGTGATCAAACATAATAATATCATTCTTTTGTTGTTGAGATTGATGTAACAATGGTTTGTGTTGAGTATATGGGCCTAATAGTGTTCGTTCCCTCGTAGTTCATGCGCGGTGTTCACTTCGTGTAACAGCGTCTACACAATTACAAAGTTAGGCGTGAGCTCTTAGTGAAGAATACAAGTTGTGTTTCTTAACTTATATTGTATGTTTACTTTTAGTTGTAAAAGTTGGTATGTGAATTAGATTTTCAATGCCAAGAAGGGCTACAGATTAGTTCTCAATGTTGAAATTGACAAGGCTATTTTTCATTCTTGACTTCACAGCCTGAAGGCTAAACTCCAGTAAGCTCTTGGGAAATCTGTCAGATGCTCTTTAAACACACCTTTCTACAATTAGCTTTGAGATTTGTTTTCCAAAACTTCTGACAATTCGCTGTTTTAATTAGGAAATATTTGAGTAAACAATGATTAGCCTGCGTAAAACATTTTCAAGCACGTCCACAAAGTTTGTTAATTATCAAGAACATCTAATAACAAACACACCTAGTTTTAATTAATAATTATAAAGAAATTCGTCCGTCACTTTGACACGTTCTTGCGGCTTGCAATAGTTTGATGTCTTTAAGTTCAAGGAAATCATTGACAGTTTTCTTGCGCCATATTTTATTAAGTTCAGTTGCTTTTTTATTAGTTCGACTTATTTGTATGTTGGTGTTACTTGAATAATCGGGAAATAGGATAGCGGATAGGGGTTATGGGGACCATGAATAATTAAAATTAAAAAGGAATGTTTACAAGCTAAGGTCTGAAACTAAAAGGAAATACATTAGATTTTGAGTCACAGAGAATACCATATTATGTAGAATTAAATTGCGAGTAACGTATTAAAAGTGTGAAAATACGTGAGAGATACATTAATGAAAGATAACTCGAAATACTTACAGAGAATTTGTCTTTACGGACAACGGTCAACGCTGTGAGGGACCAGCAAGCACGTAACACATAATGTAGAAGAACTCCCTTCTCTTTCATGTTGTACCTCACCGCTCCGCACCAGACAGGTGATGTGCTATGTCTGTGTGTTGATAGACTCCAGGGTTCCCGCCGCGCCTCGCCCCTTGGACAAGCAGACGACGCTGTCGACGAGAAAAGACCAAGCTGTAGTGCTACCCTGCTTCGCAGAGGGGAACCCGCCACCAACCTTTCGGTGAGTTATTCCATTACTTCTTGGTAGATACCCAAACTAACATGGGTCTATAAACAAAGAGCTACCGGGGCACAGTATCATTATAGAACACTTACACTTTACTACTCCTTTTCTCTGTGTGCAATATGCTAATTTGCTTGTCTACAACGCTAACTAGACTTAGAGCACCGGACGATGGCCTCTACTCTATCTGCAGTACCTAATGTACGGAGTATGGCCGCCGTCAATGTCCATGTCGTCACGTAAATACCAAGAAAACGAATGTATTCGTGTCTGTGGTTAATTATTGTATTTTGATTGTGTGGTTTAAACTTATTAAACTTTAGTTTAAATATGTTTGTCTTTAATGTAATAGTTTCTGGATTTGCCCAGATCTATTATTATTATTATTTCATAACTGCTAAATGCGAAATTACAATGTTTCATTATTCCTCCTTCGTGTTTTTTACCCCTAACTTACTGTTATTTTTGTTCTCGTGTTCATCCTGTGTAAGTTCCGCTGTTTCCCGTTCTGCACTGTGCAAGTGTGCGCTGCGTCTTGAGACAGAAACATTACTTTTAAATAATTGTTATTTTTCCTTCGTGTCAGAACTGTTATTTTCTTATGTCCACAGCATCTACTGAGCTAAGAATGATGTATATGTATTTCTCTCCTAGTGAGCTGCTCAACTTCTAATAACCACTAGGTAAACCTCAAATAAATGTTTATTTGTCCAAAAATGTTGGTGTTCTACAGACAAAATTTAAATAAATCTTGCCCAAATGAAGATTATGTTGGCTCCATGAGACGGCTTCGATGGAGACTCTCCTGCCTGCAGCAAATAAAGCACACTTTACGTTGAATCCCAACATGTGGCTGACTGCAGTGGGCAAATACAATTGACTGGTACACAGGGTAGAAGTTGACAAGTGAGTGACAAGACTCATGAATTAGCCACTAGGGTTGACTCAGAATCCGAGGGTAGCGAATGGGCTACTTTTCACTGCTCTTGTCAGCAAATGGCTGTGTCATTACATTTAGCGGCTCTTCAAAATGAATATTATCAGTGGCGTGTATAGGGCTAGCTTTAATTGTTGTCTATACACCTACAATGAATGCGCAATTTAACATTCATGAACCTAATAATTTAGATACGTAATGCGTTGGTAAAATGAGTAATCGTGTTTGGCACTTGCTTGTAGTGAAATTCCTCAAAGTAGATAATATTGAAATTCCTGAAAGTAGGTAACGGTGAAATGAAACCCTTCAAACAAACCTGTACTCTTATAACTACTCTTATTTATACATTGTTTTACCTACGGCACTGTTTGATCCCCCCCCTCCCCTCACTCATTACTTGTAGTGAGGAGCATGTTGTTGTCATAATTTTACCAGCACACCTGGAAATGTAAGCACGAACTAGTAAAGGTATTTTCTTGTATAAACTCAATCTTTTCAGTTGGTGATGTTTACTATGTAGGAGGCAACAGCCAAAATTCAATCAATCTATACAAATATTTGGAGAGTTTTGTGTCTTTTGTACAGCGTAGAAGATGACTCGTTGTGAACGCGAGCTTCTAGCAATAGAAATATGAACGGTAGCACCTCTGTGCGTGGTGTTAATACAGCCAGAGACAAATTAATAACTTGCCATAGCGAAGTCCCCGCTGTGCAACACTTGAAAATGTGCGCCCATTAATACTAAACACGTTTGAGAGTCCCGAGCTTTGTTGTCTAATGAAAACGTGACACTCGGTTGCCCTTGTGATACCAACAATCTTATTACTTAATTTATAATGGCAATACACATCCATTGTGATTGCTATCAACGGAGAGGTTTAACATTGTAAGCAATACGGCTCCTCTCTAAGCTTCATACCGTTAAGATCATCAGTAGGAACTCTTGCATTATATATTGCGAAGGGCTGTGTCATTATCTACTGCCATCAGTTCTTCTTTCTGAAGCAAGGCAAGGTTTTCGTGTAAAATTTTGTCTAGTATTTTACAAAAACATCTGTAGTGAACTTTGGTAGTGTTATTACTTTGAATAACCGACTGCAATTGTCTTGCACAGCGGTTCGTACGATGCAAGTAGAATGTGTATTGGTCGTTCGAGCAAGCGATGCTTTAGTGTTCAGACATTCAACTGATTATGTGGTATGTGTTTCTGGAAGATTTGTATATAACGATCATGATGATACTGAGACTCCGTAGGTTTTCTTAAGAAGAAAATGTAACTTATAACTGAATGCGATCTTCAAAAACCGGCTCAGCCATGGTACTTTCTGGTAAGGGATTTCTAACAGAGAACGTGTAAACGTTGCAAAATACAGCATTGTACGTTGCAGCAGTTTGGAGTTTAACTTTAGTTGTTTGCGATTTGCATTTTGTTAAAATGTCATCATTTGTTAAATATTCATATTTTCTAAGCCAGGCAGGGTTCTCCCGGATCGCCTAATGAGGTATAATCTTTAACTAACACGCAAGTGCTAGATTATTCCTCAATCTGTCGTACTTTCAGGGTGTGTAAAACTCAAAGAGGATTTACTTACAACGGTATTCTGCTCCGACTGTATCAGCGCCAAAGCACCGCACATGTATAGGCTACACTGGACGCGAGCTAGTATTCGTTACACAAGCTGAATTAATGCAAAGTGTAATTAACGCCTACACGTTATATTTTACCTTGGCTGATTGCAATGCACCTAGTGCTTTGTCCATGCTGATGATAATAAGAGATGCAGAGTGATCGAGAACCACCGTAAGATAAAACAAGAATCGTTGGTTATCGCTCACTCGTCGATGGTGTTCGAAGCCTACAGGGTTGGTTTGGTCGCTTTAAATTAAAGTCCCCCGCTGCAAATCAGTTTAGTTACTGAGTGGGTAGACTCTAAATGTGAATTTATTTATTTTTATTTTATTCACGATTAGCATTTTTTACGAACAATCGCAACAAAATCGCAGTGTTTTCGCCAACTGTTGAAATGCATATATATATACATATAATTTGACTGTGTGTTGATATAAATTAGTGAGTCGTAATTTGCCCGGACCGGTGGTTCAACCGGTGGTGGAGACCGTAAGGTCAAAACTTAGGCTGACCAATCGTTTAAAGTACCTCGTTTATAGCCGATGCTGATAGTTAAACTATTTACAGAAAAATTGTGATTTCGTGGATGAAATTAAATCGTACGATTATCACGATTCAAATCAATTAACGCTTATCGCCTACATTTCTAATAATAAGATGCAGAGTATAAGCCCAAGAGTTACTCCAGAAGGGGGAATCACTTAAGACCATGGGAAGGCAATTATGTGTATGGTGGTGACTGGTGAGAATAAAGTCCACTGCCACAGATATAAATATGCCATATATATTATTTTGCAATGTATTTCGCTGTGGATTATTGCATTTCCAAGTAAGGTGGAAAACATATTATACAATACACCAATTATTTTTGCAGCTATAGATTGTTTTAAAAATACCATGTTTAATTCAATCTTGAGTAATAGTTTTTGGCCATTAACGTTTTAGAAAAGCTAGAATTATTTCAACTACTGACTAAAATTTCATTTTAATGAGGCGAGATACCTTCAGAGTTACTGAACAAAGTAAGCCGTACTGTAAGAAACAAGATCCAAGCATTTAGCGCTGGGTTAAAAACAAGCTTTTCCCAGATTTCGTTAGCAAATTTACACAGTCTGTTCGTCTTTCGTCTGTTAATATGAAACTCTGATCTGAACTAAGCCTGCAGCCCAACCGTCGAGAAGAAGCTATGTTGCTAGAGATACCTACCTGCTGATCTGAACTAAGCCTGCAGCCCAACCGTCGAGAAGAAGCTATGTTGCTAGAGATACCTACCTGCTGATCTGAACTAAGCCTGCAGCCCAACCGTCGAGAAGAAGCTATGTTGCTAGAGATACCTACCTGCTTCGATATTATCACCCGGGACTAAATGCTGAACATATTTAATTTTGCAAGTGGAATTTGTGAAAGCTAATTTTACAAAAATACCAATATTGTTGGTATGTTAAGATTCCAAAATTAAAAATACAGACTTCTATCTTCATACAGCAAAACTTTAAAAACATTTATCGGGGGCTGTTAAATGATGGATAAGGTGAAAGGCTTGACTCATAGAACTCAATCTCTTCGTGACAGAGATAAACCTCAGGAAAACCTTTCAATCAGGATCTACGGTAGCCGGAATCGAACCGGCAACAATTTCCTTACAAGAGTAGGTATATACCACACGTTACTATTGAGGCATCTCTGACGTGTGTGAGGAACTGAATGTGCGACTCCTCTCAGCAGAATCAAACCATGAAAGGGGTTCTGAATCAAAGGACAACTCAAGAACGTTAGCCTTGTTTGTATTCACATTGTTTTCACCGTAACGTGTTCCATGATAAGAAGTGGGAGGCGTCAGCCCGAAGCTGAACGCACGACGCGTTGTGTCCATATTCCAAAGCTGCAGCCTAAGGCAAACACGAATATTCGATACTCTTTCACTCTCTGATCCCAGGACGAAGATCGGAAACAAAGAAGATAGAAACTTTCCTTCGCCTCCAAAGTATATTCGCAAGTGTGACAGTTTTTTGTGTGTGTAGGTATTGTTGGTATCCGCGCCTACACTTTCTGTACTGAATGAAATTGACTATGATTAACCGTAAATGTATTTTTATTTTTATTTCAATCGCCGCTCTCTTTCACTTCATGCGTTGCTGCTTCATCGAGCTAGCTTTCCTCCCTTAACTTTACCTTCGCTGCTTTGTCCTGTTTCATTTTTCCATAAACAAATTTCGCCGTAACTCAAATAAAAAGTTCTCCAACTTATCAGTAGTTGGTAATCCCTGAAAAGTTTTGATCCCAGGTCAGCGTAATGGCTCCACATCAACGCAGAACTGTTACTTTATTAGACTTGGCGCAAGTTGCTCCAATATATATAAAGCACGAGACTCGGTACAGATTTTGCAACATTAATTTCAGCTTTTTATGTTTTAATCAAATTTTTTCATTTATCCAAGTGTTTTTCATTACAATGAAGCCAGGGGATGAGCAGGCATGGAATAATAAATGTTGACTAACAGCTCTAGTCAACGCCATATTAAAATTAACTTCGCAGCTAATTTCTCTTTTTTTTAATAATGCCTCATTTTCTTGCTCGTTGTAAGTTTGCATTACCCCTCAGGGTGTTGACTGCTTGAGTGTTCTTAGCTCTCGCCTCAATGGTCGGTCCCCTAGCCTAGCATATCCCCAGTGCACGGGACACTGCACAGGCCATGCGGACCAAAGGACGATGGTTCGAAGCCCACACGGTTCGGTATTCACACTTCTATCATACATCAAATAGTTCACCAAAAACTAAAAAGGTGAGGTGAGACAGCTTATCCATGAAACCAGACATATATAAACCCTTGACCCGTTACAAGATGTTGTAATAATTCATTTCTTAAAGTCAGGAACCCCACGGTTCAACGGAGGAAGTAGGGGGAATCTTCCTCTAGGTGATTAGTACTCGCGAGGCTCTGACGCCACCAAGTGTGTCTCAGACAGCTGAGAGATGAATCTCACCGATAGAGATGCTTCACTGACAGCAACAGCATACGAGGCACTAATTAGGGAGGTTTTGATTTGATTCCAGCTACCGGCAGCGTTGCTGAATGTTTGCTCCAAGATTCTGCTCAGTCTGTTGGGATTGAGTCCTCGGCGGATATTATTTCCTAACTAACTAAATGTTCTAGTTTACCCGGAGAGTAGTGGTTAGAGCGACGAGCTGTCTCATGGTCATGGACATAGGATTTCGCTAAATAATAATAATTATATTATTAGTATTTATTTAAATATTTGGGATACGTGTCTCGTACCGATTTTCAATCCACTGTGTTCCTGCAGTATCTGGTTCGTCCCCTCAAGTCAAACGCTGTTTATACAAGAGCAGATATCTTAGTTTAGTTCTCTGATGCCAGATGACGGGTGTTGTGCACAGGGTGAGCTGTTCAGTCAATGTCAGGATTGCACCCTTAGCCAGGCTCCCTTGAGAACGCTTCAAGATATGTTCTAACGCGCCATTTGGTTTTGTATCAGCTAAACAGTTCGTTTAAAAAATAACAAAGATTGAAATTGTGGCGATTGTTATTTCTGTAATTGATTAACTATAAATTATTTGAATAGTCGTCGAAGAGAGTAACGTCAAACTACGCGTGTAAGGTTGGGAATACTTCCCTATAATAACAAAATAAAACAAAATCCATACCCGTTTATTCGAGAAACCAATTCTCTTTCGTTCACTCAATCTAGGTTCCGAAATTAGTCCAAGGAGTGAAAGGAAATAACGCCTGTTGATCGAAAAACATGTGGCCTTTATTTTTATCCGTATCGTTTAATAGATACGAACGATATTTTAAACGGAGGCAAGATTGTTTTTATGGGGTTTCCAGACATTGAGAAGGTATGTTACAACCTAAATGGAGTAACAAGTATGAAGCTTTGCCTTGAGTAAGAGGATATTACTTACAATAAAGGAGATATATTCATTATTTTGGAGTATAATTTAACCCAGAAGTGCCCTGAAAGCATAGTTTCACATTACACACAATAATGAGTCAAGTGATTGGTGATAGTGCCATGAAAAGTGTTGTGGCGAGTCTGAGAACGAAGAAATTAAAAATAAGTATTTTTTGGAAGTATTTTTTTTCTTAGATTCTTTTCAGCATTTCTCCATAGAATTCTAGCCCCAGCTTTTACAATGATTATAATTGCAGCTATTGGAAATTTACACTAACTAATCTGGATCATGTCTTATTTAATTAGTTACAAGACAGCAGAACACATCGTGTCATTTCCCCCCCCCCCCATAGAACATCCTTGATCGGCTGGCTGGGGTTCAACGTCGGGTTTGTTCCTTTATTAACTACATTCAAAACATCTGTTGTGGTGAACTTTGTAATATGTGAGGACGGTCGTATGTTTTGTCCCATCCCTTTGCGATGCATAATAGAAGGTGTGTTCGAACCCCTTTGTAATCTTAGTGCGAACTAAGTAGGCTGGTAATCCTCTCACAAAGAGACTGTAAAGAGGGAGCTCAACAAACCTGTCAGTTACTACCTATACTATACTATACTATACTATACTATAATACTATACTACACAAGGCACAGAGTATGACCTCGAAACACACTGGACTGCGGCTTCTTGTATCAATCTCCCAGGTATGATGGTCTACGGAGCATCAGGGCTCCAAGCAGAGCAGTGAACAAACATTTTGAATAAATCTTAATTAAATTGCATTTGAATCAAGTAAATACGACAGTAATGAAAGGATCATCTACTTCTAATTGAAACAGGTCCATTAGGGATAATTCACGACCTTCGGTTGGTAACCTGGAACAGTATAGGCGTAACAAGTGATGCTTGTGCACTTTACTAAGTGGAAGACTACATTTACGAATGTGTGAAAGAACTCCAGGCATCTGTTGATTTTCGTTAAATCAGCGTGGAAGAAAAGGGGCAGTAGACAAGAATATGAGGTCGGTATGCGGTTATTGAATCAGCGTGGAAGAAAGGGGCAGTAGACAAGAATATGAGGTCGGTATGCGGTTTTTGAATCAGCGTGCAAGAAAGGGGCAGTAGACAAGAATATGAGGTCGGTATGCGGTTATTGAATCAGCGTGGAAGAAAGGGGCAGTAGACAAGAATATGAGGTCGGTATGCGGTTATTGAATCAGCGTGGAAGAAAGGGGCAGTAGACAAGAATATGAGGTCGGTATGCGGTTATTGAATCAGCGTGCAAGAAAGGGGCAGTAGACAAGAATATGAGGTCGGTATGTGGTTATTGGTTATTGAATCAGCGTGGAAGAAAGGGGCAGTAGACAAGAATATGAGGTCGGTATGCGGTTATTGAATCAGCGTGGAAGAAAGGGGCAGTAGACAAGAATATGAGGTCGGTATGCGGTTTTTGAATCAGCGTGCAAGAAAGGGGCAGTAGACAAGAATATGAGGTCGGTATGCGGTTATTGAATCAGCGTGGAAGAAAGGGGCAGTAGACAAGAATATGAGGTCGGTATGCGGTTATTGAATCAGCGTGCAAGAAAGGGGCAGTAGACAAGAATATGAGGTCGGTATGCGGTTATTGAATCAGCGTGGAAGAAAGGGGCAGTAGACAAGAATATGAGGTCGGTATGCGGTTATTGAATCAGCGTGCAAGAAAGGGGCAGTAGACAAGAATATGAGGTCGGTATGCGGTTATTGAATCAGCGTGGAAGAAAGGGGCAGTAGACAAGAATATGAGGTCGGTATGCGGTTATTGAATCAGCGTGGAAGAAAGGGGCAGTAGACAAGAATATGAGGTCGGTATGCGGTTATTGAATCAGCGTGGAAGAAAGGGGCGGTAGACAAGAATATGAGGTCGGTATGCGGTTATTGAATCAGCGTGGAAGAAAGGGGCAGTAGACAAGAATATGAGGTCGGTATGCGGTTATTGAATCAGCGTGGAAGAAAGGGGCAGTAGACAAGAATATGAGGTCGGTATGTGGTTATTGGTTATTGAATCAGCGTGGAAGAAAGGGGCAGTAGACAAGAATATGAGGTCGGTATGCGGTTATTGAATCAGCGTGCAAGAAAGGGGCAGTAGACAAGAATATGAGGTCGGTATGCGGTTATTGAATCAGCGTGGAAGAAAGGGGCAGTAGACAAGAATATGAGGTCGGTATGTGGTTATTGAATCAGCGTGCAAGAAAGGGGCAGTAGACAAGAATATGAGGTCGGTATGCGGTTATTGAATCAGCGTGCAAGAAAGGGGCAGTAGACAAGAATATGAGGTCGGTATGCAGTTATTGAATCAGCGTGGAAGAAAGGGGCAGTAGACAAGAATATGAGGTCGGTATGTGGTTATTGGTTATTGAATCAGCGTGGAAGAAAGGGGCAGTAGACAAGAATATGAGGTCGGTATGCGGTTATTGAATCAGCGTGCAAGAAAGGGGCAGTAGACAAGAATATGAGGTCGGTATGCGGTTATTGAATCAGCGTGGAAGAAAGGGGCAGTAGACAAGAATATGAGGTCGGTATGCGGTTTTTGAATCAGCGTGCAAGAAAGGGGCAGTAGACAAGAATATGAGGTCGGTATGCGGTTATTGAATCAGCGTGGAAGAAAGGGGCAGTAGACAAGAATATGAGGTCGGTATGCGGTTATTGAATCAGCGTGCAAGAAAGGGGCAGTAGACAAGAATATGAGGTCGGTATGCGGTTATTGAATCAGCGTGGAAGAAAGGGGCAGTAGACAAGAATATGAGGTCGGTATGCGGTTATTGAATCAGCGTGCAAGAAAGGGGCAGTAGACAAGAATATGAGGTCGGTATGCGGTTATTGAATCAGCGTGGAAGAAAGGGGCAGTAGACAAGAATATGAGGTCGGTATGCGGTTATTGAATCAGCGTGCAAGAAAGGGGCAGTAGACAAGAATATGAGGTCGGTATGCGGTTATTGAATCAGCGTGGAAGAAAGGGGCAGTAGACAAGAATATGAGGTCGGTATGCGGTTATTGAATCAGCGTGGAAGAAAGGGGCAGTAGACAAGAATATGAGGTCGGTATGCGGTTATTGAATCAGCGTGCAAGAAAGGGGCAGTAGACAAGAATATGAGGTCGGTATGCGGTTATTGAATCAGCGTGCAAGAAAGGGGCAGTAGACAAGAATATGAGGTCGGTATGCGGTTATTGAATCAGCGTGGAAGAAAGGGGCAGTAGACAAGGATATGAGGTCGGTATGCGGTTATTGAATCAGCGTGCAAGAAAGGGGCAGTAGACAAGAATATGAGGTCGGTATGCGGTTATTGAATCAGCGTGCAAGAAAGGGGCAGTAGACAAGAATATGAGGTCGGTATGTGGTTATTGGTTATTGAATCAGCGTGGAAGAAAGGGGCAGTAGACAAGAATATGAGGTCGGTATGCGGTTATTGAATCAGCGTGGAAGAAAGGGGTAGTAGACAAGATTATGAGGTCGGTATGCGGTTATTGAATCAGCGTGCAAGAAAAGGGCAGTAGACAAGAATATGAGGTCGGTATGCGGTTATTAAATCAGCGTGGAAGAAAGGGGCAGTAGACAAGAATATGAGGTCGGTATGCGGTTATTGAATCAGCGTGCAAGAAAGGGGCAGTAGACAAGAATATGAGGTCGGTATGCGGTTATTGAATCAGCGTGGAAGAAAGGGGCAGTAGACAAGAATATGAGGTCGGTATGCGGTTATTGAATCAGCGTGGAAGAAAGGGGCAGTAGACAAGAATATGAGGTCGGTATGCGGTTGTTGAATCAGCGTGCAAGAAAGGGGCAGTAGACAAGAATATGAGGTCGGTATGCGGTTATTGAATCAGCGTGCAAGAAAGGGGCAGTAGACAAGAATATGAGGTCGGTATGCGGTTATTGAATCAGCGTGGAAGAAAGGGGCAGTAGACAAGGATATGAGGTCGGTATGCGGTTATTGAATCAGCGTGCAAGAAAGGGGCAGTAGACAAGAATATGAGGTCGGTATGCGGTTATTGAATCAGCGTGGAAGAGAGGGGCAGTAGACAAGAATATGAGGTCGGTATGCGGTTATTGAATCAGCGTGCAAGAAAGGGGCAGTAGACAAGAATATGAGGTCGGTATGCGGTTATTGAATCAGCGTGCAAGAAAGGGGCAGTAGACAAGAATATGAGGTCGGTATGCGGTTATTGAATCAGCGTGCAAGAAAGGGGCAGTAGACAAGGATATGAGGTCGGTATGCGGTTATTGAATCAGCGTGCAAGAAAGGGGCAGTAGACAAGGATACGAGGTCGGTATGCGGTTATTGAATCAGCGTGCAAGAAAGGGGCAGTAGACAAGAATATGAGGTCGGTATGTGGTTATTGGTTATTGAATCAGCGTGGAAGAAAGGGGCAGTAGACAAGAATATGAGGTCGGTATGCGGTTATTGAATCAGCGTGCAAGAAAGGGGCAGTAGACAAGAATATGAGGTCGGTATGCGGTTATTGAATCAGCGTGCAAGAAAGGGGCAGTAGACAAGAATATGAGGTCGGTATGCGGTTATTGAATCAGCGTGCAAGAAAGGGGCAGTAGACAAGAATATGAGGTCGGTATGCGGTTATTGAATCAGCGTGCAAGAAAGGGGCAGTAGACAAGGATATGAGGTCGGTATGCGGTTATTGAATCAGCGTGCAAGAAAGGGGCAGTAGACAAGGATACGAGGTCGGTATGCGGTTATTGAATCAGCGTGCAAGAAAGGGGCAGTAGACAAGAATACGAGGTCGGTATGCGGTTATTGAATCAGCGTGCAAGAAAGGGGCAGTAGACAAGGATACGAGGTCGGTATGCGGTTATTGAATCAGCGTGCAAGAAAGGGGCAGTAGACAAGAATATGAGGTCGGTATGTGGTTATTGGTTATTGAATCAGCGTGGAAGAAAGGGGCAGTAGACAAGGATATGAGGTCGGTATGCGGTTATTGAATCAGCGTGCAAGAAAGGGGCAGTAGACAAGAATATGAGGTCGGTATGCGGTTATTGAATCAGCGTGCAAGAAAGGGGCAGTAGACAAGGATACGAGGTCGGTATGCGGTTATTGAATCAGCGTGCAAGAAAGGGGCAGTAGACAAGAATATGAGGTCGGTATGTGGTTATTGGTTATTGAATCAGCGTGGAAGAAAGGGGCAGTAGACAAGGATATGAGGTCGGTATGCGGTTATTGAATCAGCGTGCAAGAAAGGGGCAGTAGACAAGAATATGAGGTCGGTATGCGGTTATTGAATCAGCGTGCAAGAAAGGGGCAGTAGACAAGGATACGAGGTCGGTATGCGGTTATTGAATCAGCGTGCAAGAAAGGGGCAGTAGACAAGAATACGAGGTCGGTATGCGGTTACTTACTTTGGGGATAGTATAACTTGGATTTCAACTATGTATTGGGTTAGAGAACAAGTTCATAGCTACACACGTCACACGAGCAAAGTAGATTGCAACATTTCATCAATGCTCTGCTTAGTTGGACTTGTTATGCCGAGATCGGCTGCCTTTGTTCCATTATTTGCTTGCGAGTAACATTTTAAGTGGCAATTATTAATTAAGCACAAGTAAATTAATAAAGCTAACGAACACTCGTTATCTGAGATTGGGACAGACAAGGCATATAGGGTTGCAACGTGATAGCTGGGGACCGTCTTGAATATGTACTTTGAGACACTCTCAGAGCTGAAGCAGGAATAACTTAAGCCCCGAAATGACCGATGAACAAAGGTTTTTCAGGAAGAAAAAGGTTGGCACCAATTCTCTGTGCAGTCGAATTTATTCTTGAAACTTTCCGTAGTAATGAAAAAGCAACGATTTTCGCACAAACTTTTTTCTTAAACATATAAGGACATCGTAAATTACTCTCAAGGAGAAGAAAGGATTTTAACTAAAGTTATAGCCTTTCTCAACATGATGCATCAACTGATAATTTACGGTGCAATAGAATTTTCGCGTTAGAAAGTTACTCGGTTTACTCCGGAATAGTTGGTCATAATATACGATGAATAGGAAAGTTTTGCATATAGCAGAAAACTATGTCACAACAGGAATGTACGCAGAAGCAGCTTATAGACTGTATTCGTTATGAGAGCTTATGATGAGGATATTGCGAACCAGCGACCATCTCTTCTCAGAGAGTTGTACAGTTCACATAGATCTTAACGGGACGGAACTTTTGTTATAGAAACATCAACCGAACATTTACTTTAACAGCCTTAAATCCAATGCCAACGTTTGTGTTTTGCTAAACCTCTATTTGCGTGATAAACAATTGCATCTTAAAGATTATACTCACTGAGTGCATGAAAGCCCTCCCCCCTCCCCCCGTTCTCCCCCACCTGATTCTAATTGCTGCGTTAAGTGAAGATACAATTGAGAACAAAGAATTGCATTAAACTCGGTTTGAAATTGCCACTTTGTTCAATCACATCAGGCAATTGCTTTCTCAATGATCCATCCCTAACCAAGTTATAATACGGATACCGACTACTGAGAATAGAACAGCTCTCACTGAAACTAAATTACGAAATGATTTGTTGATATAACTTTACGACCAATTGGATTGGTTGCAATCGTTTATTTTTGGTGGGTTATTTGATTATCAATGCCAATTTTAGGAGTAAATCTCTTTCTACGTTGTATGATGCTGCGGGCGTTAGAATGGATCGCTAGTTAGCTTGTCTGATTATTTCACTCACTTTCACTACCGCATGCGAGAATGAATTGTGTTTAACATTTCCTGTAGTTGACAAACTGTGTTGATATCCTTGTCGATGGAGCATTTTACAGCTGGTACAGTGATCTATAACATATTATTCAATTTAATAAAATCGTTTATACGTTTCACAAACGATCTTTCTAACTTAAATGAAATTTTCCCGACAGACAACGTACTCGCCTTAGTACCCGGCGCCTCCATCATTTGTTGTATCGCATATTGATGTTGTTGTAACAACGTACTCGCCTTAGTACCCGGCGCCTCCACCATTTGTTGTATAGGATATTGATGTTGTTGTAACAACGTACTCGCCTTAGTACCCGGCGCCTCCACCATTTGTTGTATCGGATATTGATGTTGTTGTAACAACGTACTCGCCTTAGTACCCGGCGCCTCCACCATTTGTTGTATCGGATATTGATGTTGTTGTAACAACGTACTCGCCTTAGTACCCGGCGCCTCCACCATTTGTTGTATCGGATATTGATGTTGTTGTAACAACGTACTCGCCATAGTACCCGGCGCCTCCACCATTTGTTGTATCGCATATTGATGTTGTTCTAACAACGTACTCGCCTTAGTACCCGGCGCCTCCACCATTTGTTGTATCGGATATTGATGTTGTTGTAACAACGTACTCGCCTTATTACCCGGCGCCTCCACCATTTGTTGTATCGGATATTGATGTTGTTGTAACAACGTACTCGCCTTAGTACCCGGTGCCTCCACCATTTGTTGTATCGCATATTGATGTTGTTGTAACAACGTACTCGCCTTAGTACCCGGCGCCTCCACCATTTGTTGTATCGCATATTGATGTTGTTGTAACAACGTACTCGCCTTATTACCCGGCGCCTCCATCATTTGTTGTATCGGATATTGATGTTGTTGTAACAACGTACTCGCCTTAGTACCCGGCGCCTCCACCATTTGTTGTATCGGATATTGATGTTGTTGTAACAACGTACTCGCCTTAGTACCCGGCGCCTCCACCATTTGTTGTATCGGATATTGATGTTGTTGTAACAACGTACTCGCCTTAGTACCCGGCGCCTCCACCATTTGTTGTATCGCATATTGATGTTGTTGTAACAACGTACTCGCCTTAGTACCCGGCGCCTCCACCATTTGTTGTATCGGATATTGATGTTGTTGTAACAACGTACTCGCCTTAGTACCTGGCGCCTCCACCATTTGTTGTATCGGATATTGATGTTGTTTTAACAACGAACTCGCCTTAGTACCCGGCGCCTCCACCATTTGTTGTATCGGATATTGATGTTGTTGTAACAACGTACTCGCCTTAGTACCCGGCGCCTCCACCATTTGTTGTATAGGATATTGATGTTGTTGTAACAACGTACTCGCCTTAGTACCCGGCGCCTCCACCATTTGTTGTATCGCATATTGATGTTGTTTTAACAACGTACTCGCCTTAGTACCCGGCGCCTCCACCATTTGTTGTATCGGATATTGATGTTGTTGTAACAACGTACTCGCCTTAGTACCCGGCGCCTCCACCATTTGTTGTATCGGATATTGATGTTGTTGTAACAACGTACTCGCCTTAGTACCCGGCGCCTCCACCATTTGTTGTATCGGATATTGATGTTGTTGTAACAACGTACTCGCCTTAGTACCCGGCGCGTCCACCATTTGTTGTATAGGATATTGATGTTGTTGTAACAACGTACTCGCCTTAGTACCCGGTGCCTCCACCATTTGTTGTATCGCATATTGATGTTGTTGTAACAACGTACTCGCCTTAGTACCTGGCGCCTCCACCATTTGTTGTATCGGATATTGATGTTGTTGTAACAACGTACTCGCCTTAGTACCCGGCGCGTCCACCATTTGTTGTATAGGATATTGATGTTGTTGTAACAACGTACTCGCCTTAGTACCCGGTGCCTCCACCATTTGTTGTATCGCATATTGATGTTGTTGTAACAACGTACTCGCCTTAGTACCTGGCGCCTCCACCATTTGTTGTATCGGATATTGATGTTGTTTTAACAACGTACTCGCCTTAGTACCCGGTGCCTCCACCATTTGTTGTATCGGATATTGATGTTGTTGTAACAACGTACTCGCCTTAGTACCCGGCGCCTCCACCATTTGTTGTATCGGATATTGATGTTTTTGTAACAACGTACTCGCCTTAGTACCCGGCGCCACCATCATTTGTTGTATCGGATATTGATGTTGTTGTAACAACGTACTCGCCTTAGTACCCGGCGCCTCCACCATTTGTTGTATCGCATATTGATGTTGTTTTAACAACGTACTCGCCTTAGTACCCGGCGCCTCCACCATTTGTTGTATCGGATATTGATGTTGTTGTAACAACGTACTCGCCTTAGTACCCGGCGCCTCCACCATTTGTTATATCGCATATTGATGTTGTTGTAACAACGTACTCGCCTTAGTACCCGGCGCCTCCACCATTTGTTGTATCGCATATTGATGTTGTTTTAACAACGTACTCGCCTTAGTACCCGGCGCCTCCACCATTTTTTGTATCGGATATTGATGTTGTTGTAACAACGTACTCGCCTTAGTACCCGGCGCCTCCACCATTTGTTGTATCGGATATTGATGTTGTTGTAACAACGTACTCGCCTTAGTACCCGGCGCCTCCACCATTTGTTGTATCGGATATTGATGTTGTTGTAACAACGTACTCGCCTTAGTACCCGGCGCCACCATCATTTGTTGTATCGGATATTGATGTTGTTGTAACAACGTACTCGCCTTAGTACCCGGCGCCTCCACCATTTGTTGTATCGGATATTGATGTTGTTGTAACAACGTACTCGCCTTAGTACCCGGCGCCTCCACCATTTGTTGTATCGGATATTGATGTTGTTGTAACAACGTACTCGCCTTAGTACCCGGCGCCACCATCATTTGTTGTATCGGATATTGATGTTGTTGTAACAACGTACTCGCCTTAGTACCCGGCGCCTCCACCATTTGTTGTATCGGATATTGATGTTGTTTTAACAACGTACTCGCCTTAGTACCCGGCGCCTCCACCATTTGTTGTATCGGATATTGATGTTGTTGTAACAACGTACTCGCCTTAGTACCCGGCGCCTCCACCATTTGTTGTATCGGATATTGATGTTGTTTTAACACTCGTATTTAATTAATTTCTTTTTATTCTCCTCTTAATATCACTTTCTTTTCAATTTTTTTGCATCACTTGTTTGATATTGTGAAATAGGTAATAGATTAGATCGACGTACTAATATCTCACACACGTCTAAAAGGGGTAATTATGTTCCTCCCACCTCTCACCGTTTCATGAGGAAAGCAGAAAGTAGACGAGCAGTAATCTGTTTACAAATAATTGGCATTATCGCATCTCTCGCCGTTAGTGATGTCTAGACCGGCCTAATCGCATTTACGACGCGTCTAGGCGGGAACATTAATAACACTCATGCAAGCTAGTTTCAGGTTAACAATTTAATGCGGGAGTAAAATTAAAACTAGAGAGAATCAGAATACCGAGTACTTCGCTCTTTCAATCTAAAAGCGAATTGAGTCCCTCAGTGGGGCGCAGCAAGAGTAAAGAAAGCACACAATGGTGCCGGGCAGAGTGGGACACCTGGGAGACAACTCTATACGTCCATCTTTCTTCAGGCTAGAGATAATGTAGGTATCTCTATTCACACTAGACCGGGGACTGTTTATTTTCTGACAGTTTTAAGGAGATGTAGGGTCTGTCTGTATCACACATAGAGTTTATAGAGTTAAGACTATAGAGACGAGGTATATATTTGCTTTACTTAGACCGACTGTCAAGCGTCTTTCAGGTCGGTGGATGTTCTTGGTATACTCGGACATGCGGTGTAGTATTATTACAGAAACCGTGTATAATATTTTAACACACAACATAACACTGATAAAAGTATATTCGACGTTGGCTGGGCTGTTCGTTGGCCTTAGTACTCGAAATCATAACATATAATTATTGAAAAACAAAAGAGAAAACACTCAAAGGGAATTAAAACTCCGACTTTTCACAATCATTTATGGCGAAGAGCCCAAAGCAACGCCAAAACTTGGCTTAACTTGGAGAAAATGTTGAAATTGCTTTACTCTCTGACGTTCCCTACTTTTTGTTGTCTAAAAGATGAAAAAATATTCATTATCTCTTCTGGCGGACTCACATCAGGATTTAGCGTCTAAGCTTGCCACGCACATTTAGCCTAATCGAGGCCACGTGAGCATTTTAATAATGAGATTTCTAATTCCTTACACCTATTATTCTTAACTTTGTAACATCGTGTACACCAGATTCTGCGAAATATAAGTTGCTTAGTTTTTCACTGTGGCGGAGAAAGACTTCCACACACATCTGCACCACTGCAAGCACGATACCACTGCATGGTTATTGGTTACGAACAAAAACAATGTGTTTATGAAAACAAAACGAAAATACAATCATTTCCACACGAAATACTTGACATAAGTATTACCACGGTGGCCTGAAGTGACTTGCAAACCTGCTGGCCATGCGTATTATTGTCAACACCCCTTGCATGTCAGACCAGTGACAACCTTCACGGATACAAGTGACTTGCAAACCTGCTGGCCATGCGTATTATTGTCAACACCCCTTGCATGTCAGACCAGTGACAACCTTCACGGATACAAGTGACTTGCAAACCTGCTGGCCATGCGTATTATTGTCAACACCCCTTGCATGTCAGACCAGTGACAACCTTCACGGATACAAGTGATCACAATCACAAGTTGTGATTGTGAGCTTTGTGTATACAGAGTTATTTAAACATATAATCATGACTGTTATGGGAGCTAATTGTTGTATGTTTTGTAAAAACGCTTCAATGTCCACTGTATGACGCCTCAGAAAAACATTATTTTACAGTGTCATATTGCCTCAGTTTGAGAGTATTTTGAGGCAATTTCACTTTTAACTGGTCGATTCAAAATGTCTGCAAATGCCTTCTACCAAGTTCTGCATCTCTGCCGCGTAGGACGATTCCTGTAATGAAAGAACGAAGTACACAACTGTGTCGGCTGGAGATCGTCTCTAAAGCTCCATTCAGATGGAGTAAAACAGCGTGAAAACGTGAATAAAACTCTAAATCAACTATACACAGAGAGATCAAGTCCCTCGACACTTCTTTACATCATTTATTTCACTTGTCGGGGGTCGGGCCACCTGTAGCAGGACTGGGACAGCGCTCAGCCCAACCAGCCCAAAGGCAGACTTTATTAAAGGCATCTTGTTGCTTGTTATTCAGAACAGCATCTTCTCGAGTCATTTCCCGCCGTTTCGTGCGGCTGGGAAAGTAAGGTAATTTTCTTGGGTTTTAGATTAAAACTCCGGTCCGGACGTGGTTCCAGATATCGGTGGTCGGTGGGAATTTTGATGCTGATGTGAAAGTTGAGAAAACTTTCTCCATTTCTTTTTGTGAATAGCTCCAAGCTTTAAAAATTACAATTATAAGTTGAAAAGATGCGTGTTGTCCTTTGAAAAATCATAGCGGAAAGCTGCAGGACAAAGAAAGGAAGGAAGGAGGGCTTTGTGTGTAATGAAAACAAAGCTAGCAAGTAACGCCGGGTATAATAAGAGGTGGTGTGGTACTAAGACTATCAGTCAAGGGAGTCTCCGTATACTGTATAAACAGAATGCTCTCGACGACAAATATGAACCGGCTTTCTGTAGTCAGTTTAGCTACGTGGCCATTCATTCAATACTCAAACAAAAATAATGTGTTTGTTTATGATACTCTGAGCGTTCGCGCGATCTTAATTTTAATTATAACATCATTTTAAGAAACGTCATTATATTTATACAACTCTGTGACTGACTATCATTATTTATTTTTTTACTTATTTTCTTACATCTAGTACGCAAGCGTATAACAGGTGTGCGAATGTTGCATAAAATCCTGTCTGGAGCTCGAAATATTTACGAAAACGACCAAGCTTTCGAAAATAAGACGATAAAAGTAAAGACCCGTAAAGTTATTGGCTGAGTGCAATATAACTTGATAATGTATTTAAAGTCTAATGCATCAGGTGGAAAACAAGATGATGATCCGTTTAAAGTGGTAGACAGCCTCGGGGGGAGTTGTTGGTCGCGTTATATCCGAACGGTAGCCTAGGGTTACTGAACGGTTACTGAAAAGCATGCCAGATACGCAATATTTGTCGTGTGCCCGCTTAATTTTAAAAATATTGTATTTTTGGTTGTTTTCAGCATTGTGTCAATGTTAGTTTGAAGTTAAAATTTGCAACATTTTAGACACGTGAAACGCCTGGTGGAACTAACTAGCGTTCATCTTTTCCAACAACTCTAAATAAATAAATACACTAATTTGTCTTAATAATCTACTCATAATATACACTAACTGATTTTCAGTGGGCTACATATTATACTGTTTATTTTGTGCTTCGTTGCTATAGCGGCTCCAAAGTCACTGTTCACATGTACACCAGTACCATTACTATATATTGATAGATTTATGTCAAGTTCCAAACGTAAAAACCCCACCTAGAACTGGGAACTGTACCCTGAACTCTCTACATTGGAGGAGTAATAAACGCCCTCCCAACAAGCCACACTAGAAAGTGTTGTTTATCCGAGGTCTAAAAACTCTAATCAGAGAGTCTCGCTATTATATTCCCCTTTGAGTGGAGCATCTGAGCATCATTATCAGGCGCGCTGTGTGAATTAGCAACGCGCTGTCACTTGATTGAATGTTCTATGGAGATGGGTTTGCATGTTTGCACACATCCGTTGTGTGGCGGTCACTTGCCACAGTCAGCGGATATAAGGGGCGTTACGAGCTTTCACCTCGATATCATATTATCATCTAGTGATTCCTGAAGCTACACACTAAACCAAGGGAATCGGTTTGTCTATGAACCAGGACCTCCGTATTTGAAACTATAAAGAACAATTTCTTTTCAAGTTCTAGAATTGAAATAAGTCTGAGCTCAAGTTAGAGCGCAAGCTTATTTGAGTGTCCTCTCCACCTCAAACTAAGTATTTAAAAGTTTCAAATGGCAATACGGTAACCAAAGTACAACATACATATTGAATCTCGTCATAGGTAGATTTTCACAACGAGCAACTAACGACCTTATCTGAAGAGACCTTGATAAAGAATGTATCTTCACAGCACTCTTGATATATAGCTGCCCACGACTGTACAAGGAACGCTGGCTTGTTAAGTGGTTGCGTTGCCGTGTTGACGATGCTTTCTTAGCTAGATTCTTAAAAGTTTCCAAGAAGTCCTATGAGTTTCGGGATGGCTTACTGTTACTTACCTACTATAACGTGAACTATAACTAAACCCAGGGAGTCAGGAAGCAATTTAAATTGAAAGAAAAAACTTGAGCTTCAAAGGATAAGAAAGCCTTAGATCTTAGACAAGACAGGGGAATAGATGGAAGCTATGAGATAGAGATCCCAATGCTGTAATGTCTGTGACAGATCTTGTGAGTCTTGAACAATAACCTTCGAGCATCTCTGAAGAGTGACACTGTAATAGCATCCAGGGCACAGCATTTCAGCTTGTGGACATGCGACAAGTGATAAGCAGTCTGGGCCAGATCCCTCAACCCTGGATGCGAACCAATGCAGTTACCGAGAAAATACCAATGAACGTCGAGTAACTCATCTTAAATGTGTATGTGTTGAAGGAAATTAAATTATTAAAAATTTTAGTCTAGTTCAAACATGTCTCAAAGGAAGACATGATTGTTGTGAGTAAATCAAGTTAAATTGGCAACCCCATTAAAACTTCCAGCGGCGAGTATGTAAAATTACATTTTAAACGATGCTACGATACACATTTTATACTATAGAGCCCATAAGTTCCCCAAACCAATTACTACAGTTTATATATTCCCACATATCATTAGCGTTGTTGTGTGTCAGCTTAATTATTGAGTGCAACGTTCTATGCATTCAGCAGGTGAGAGAAGATACACCCGTGTTACTGTGCAGGTGGTTGATGGCCAACAGCTATGACGTCAGGCTCAAGGCCACAGGGCTCCCCTCCTTGCTTGACGCCCGTGTTACTGTGCAGGTGGTTGATGGCCAACAGCTATGACGTCAGGCTCAAGGCCACAGGGCTCCCCTCCTTGCTTGACGCCCGTGTTACTGTGCAGGTGGTTCCGCCAGGACCGCCACCAGCTGCGAGCTATCCCAGACGACGGCCGAGTGTTCAGTGTCGGCGACTGTCTGGCCATCCTCCACGCGGACGATGTGGACGCGGGCAAGTGGGTCTGTGTGGCTAACAACAGCGCCGGTGTTGAGAGGCTTGACATCAACTTGCACGTGACATCTCCACTAAGCGTCGCTGTGCAGCCAGGAGGACAGGTAACTCCAACTGTTGGTTCACTTGACATCAACTTGCACGTGACATCTCCACTAAGCGTTGCTGTGCAGCCAGGAGGACAGGTAACTCCAACTGTTGGTTCACTTGACATCAACTTGCACGTGACATCTCCACTAAGCGTCGCTGTGCAGCCAGGAGAACAGGTACACTCCAACTTTATGTTCCCGTGTTTTTAACTATGTTTCCGATTTAATTTACGTCCAACTGTTCGTTCACTCTAACCAGTGTTGGAAATAAATGCGTTCCTATTGGGGAAATTTTGTGAGAACGCGATCTGTTTCAATCATTGGAAGTTATAACTTTAAATGTTACTATTTTGAGGGAACTAAACGAATTTAACGTTTCTTTGTTACTAACACTGTCTTAATCACGTTGAATTCAGCAGTCAACATCGGTTTCATGAGAAACTGGTTTGTTACGACCATGTCGAATTAGAGTATCGCGTTTTACCACTAAGCCTCCCTGAGTTTTGAATCTCAGTTTCAGTTCCTTTTGAGGAACGGGAACTTGCACTTGTTCCGTTTATGAAAGTAAGTTAAATTAAGTTCATTTGGAGAACTTACCAAACACTGACTAACATTCAACATCAATTAGTGTCAGCTGTTCAATTTTCAGTTTACTCTTATAATCTATTTGCGCCAATAGTTCATTAACATACTACATAACCTACACATTGAGCAATTAATATGGAAAGTGATAGTTAGTGTTGATCAGTTGGGTTTATTGTAATCGCCATATTAGTATGGTTATCACGCAGCGGCATGAAGTGTAAACAAGACGTGACTGGCCTTCTATTGTGATATTGATTACTGAGCTATTGTTAGTTGTGATGGTGACTATATGCAGCAGCCCATCACACTATATTGTCAAGTGGATAGTTGGGAAGTAATTTGTCTTAGAATTGGGAATCTAAACATATTTTAAAACTAAGCCCTTTCTGTTTATTCGATTACACAAAAACTAAGTAAATAAAAATTCACTTTTTTATACTTGTACTAACATTTTATAGAAATGTTTGAGTTGAATTTATTCCTGTGTATACTTCTTGATTTTACGTAAGTTGTAGAGGTATTCAGAGGGGGGCACGCTTGTATACCAATATTGTGGGAGCCTGGGGAGTGGGGGGGGGGGGAGGGGGGGATATTCCATTTTTGAAGATGAAAATATGACGTGACATTGAAAAATATAACTTAAATAAAACAATGTTTGCATCGCATTTGAAAGAAGTGAATCCAATTACTGTAGGTTGCAAAATAGGCGATTCCAGCTTCTATTTATTTTATGTTATTTGATTGATTACCCCAACCAAATTCAATTTAGTTCTGAGATATGTTATCATCAATTCTTCAGTGTCTTCGGGCCATATCTTTTATTTACTTAGAAAGCAATACGAAAAAAAAAGTGAAATAATAATACAATAAACAACACGGTATGAGGTGGCTGCTCTAGATTTACGACGATCTAATATGATTGATCATTTAGACGATACAAGATGCATGGGACAGAAGACAGTCAGGTGGCCGCGTTCTTTGCTCGAACTAGCAGTAATGTGTTGGAACCGAAAACAAAATGAACAATTACAGTTGCTTCTCAGAAACTATTTGCAGTGCCACTTGTCCGGGCCCCCGCCGCACCTGCCCACCTGGCTCAAGGACAGCACGTGGTATAGTACGTTGTGTCCGCAGGTGACGGTGGACGTGGGTGCGCGCGCCGAGCTGCAGTGCCACGTGTCCGGGCCCCCGCCGCACCTGCCCACCTGGTATAGTACGTTGTGTCCGCAGGTGACGGTGGACGTGGGTGCGCGCGCCGAGCTGCAGTGCCACGTGTCCGGGCCCCCGCCGCACCTGCCCACGTGGTATAGTACGTTGTGTCCGCAGGTGACGGTGGACGAGGGTGCGCGCGCCGAGCTGCAGTGCCACGTGTCCGGGCCCCCGCCGCACCTGCCCACGTGGTATAGTACGTTGTGTCCGCAGGTGACGGTGGACGTGGGTGCGCGCGCCGAGCTGCAGTGCCACGTGTCCGGGCCCCCGCCGCACCTGCCCACGTGGTATAGTACGTTGTGTCCGCAGGTGACGGTGGACGTGGGTGCGCGCGCCGAGCTGCAGTGCCACGTGTCCGGGCCCCCGCCGCACCTGCCCACCTGGTATAGTACGTTGTGTCCGCAGGTGACGGTGGACGTGGGTGCGCGCGCCGAGCTGCAGTGCCACGTGTCCGGGCCCCCGCCGCACCTGCCCACCTGGTATAGTACGTTGTGTCCGCAGGTGACGGTGGACGTGGGTGCGCGCGCCGAGCTGCAGTGCCACGTGTCCGGGCCCCCGCCGCACCTGCCCACGTGGTATAGTACGTTGTGTCCGCAGGTGACGGTGGACGTGGGTGCGCGCGCCGAGCTGCAGTGCCACGTGTCCGGGCCCCCGCCGCACCTGCCCACCTGGTATAGTACGTTGTGTCCGCAGGTGACGGTGGACGTGGGTGCGCGCGCCGAGCTGCAGTGCCACGTGTCCGGGCCCCCGCCGCACCTGCTTACGTGGTATAGTACGTTGTGTCCGCAGGTGACGGTGGACGAGGGTGCGCGCGCCGAGCTGCAGTGCCACGTGTCCGGGCCCCCGCCGCACCTGCCCACCTGGTATAGTACGTTGTGTCCGCAGGTGACGGTGGACGTGGGTGCGCGCGCCGAGCTGCAGTGCCACGTGTCCGGGCCCCCGCCGCACCTGCCCACGTGGTATAGTACGTTGTGTCCGCAGGTGACGGTGGACGTGGGTGCGCGCGCCGAGCTGCAGTGCCACGTGTCCGGGCCCCCGCCGCACCTGCCCACGTGGTATAGTACGTTGTGTCCGCAGGTGACGGTGGACGTGGGTGCGCGCGCCGAGCTGCAGTGCCACGTGTCCGGGCCCCCGCCGCACCTGCCCACGTGGTATAGTACGTTGTGTCCGCAGGTGACGGTGGACGTGGGTGCGCGCGCCGAGCTGCAGTGCCACGTGTCCGGGCCCCCGCCGCACCTGCCCACGTGGTATAGTACGTTGTGTCCGCAGGTGACGGTGGACGTGGGTGCGCGCGCCGAGCTGCAGTGCCACGTGTCCGGGCCCCCGCCGCACCTGCCCACGTGGTATAGTACGTTGTGTCCGCAGGTGACGGTGGACGTGGGTGCGCGCGCCGAGCTGCAGTGCCACGTGTCCGGGCCCCCGCCGCACCTGCCCACCTGGCTCAAGGACGGCCACGTGGTCGCCGGCACCGACAAGCTGGTGCTCGAGAAGGTGCAGCGTGAGGACGCCGGGATGTACCAATGCCTCGTGAGGGGAGAGGAGGACAGCTCACAGAGCTCTGTACAGCTGAGGTTGGGAGCAGCACACCCGAAACTACTTTATAAATTCATAAGACAAACCCTCCAGCCAGGGCCGCCAGTCTCCCTGAAGTGCATCGCTACGGGCAACCCCACGCCGCACATTACGTGGAAGCTTGACGGGTTCGCGCTGCCTCAGAACGACAGGTAAAACCGACATCTTCACTAAATTAGCTCCCAGACCGTTCTATGTTCACCTACCGTAAGGAACTCCCGATGTCTGCCCGTTAACATTTTCTTTGAAATGCTTTAAAGTTGTCAAAATGTAAACCCAAATATGCCATTCCCTCGTTTTTCCAGTAAATATTTCGGTTTTCCAAGTTAACTTATTTTACTCTCCAATTACAGGCCACCAAGTGTGCATACCTTCAGCTTGCTTTTCTCAGTACATCCTTCGTCCTTAAACCCTTTCTCATGTTTCACGATAACACAAGGCAGATTTATGTCTTAAACGCAAATTAATACAACACCAAAGAAATTGTGTGTACACAAATTTTAAAGAAAATAAATTTGTATATTTTGGCATTTTCATGTTTGTTAAACAAAGAGTTTAATTTCAAAGTATTCAAGAAGCATTTTGGTTTCGAACTTTCTCTTGGAAATCAATGGAACACTGCTTATATCTTGAAGCTCTAAAAATGAATTGTCCGCGATCCTTTCTTTTGTTAAAATAAAAATCTACTTTATTTTCCGGTGACCGTCTATTCTATCTGAATCTCATTCTGTTGTAGTTTAGAGAAAAGAACACAAAATAAACGAGAAAAAATATCCATCCAATTAACGTTTATAGATGTGTTCATAGTCTAGTAGAACCTACGCTCCTCCAAAATATTTGTTTGTCCTCTTTGCCATGAGATGCTCCCGTGTTTGTCTCTCACTTTTGTTCAAACTTCTCTTTTGGATTGTTCGAAATAGTTTGAAGTGTCGATATTTCAAAACGGAAACGTCTCCTCTAGGGAGCCAACTTTCCAAACATTCTCTGTGCTGGTTCCTCAGTGTTCCACTGAGATCCTGGGACCTACTGAACCCCTCCTCTCCATTCACATAAACTACTTCTCGTAGAATAATATGGTTTTCGAAGAACTCAATCACTCCGTATGTCGATGTTTTTCATAGGAATTCAGAGGTGATCACTTAAGGACAAGTATTTTGCCATCGTCTGCGACTAGTGGCTAGTGATAGTGTCTAGTGATTAGTGGCTAGTGACTATTGGCTAGTGATTAGTGACTAATGACTAGTGGCTAGCGTCTAGTGACTAGTGGCTAGTGACTAGTGGCGATAATTAGGAGATTGATAAATCGTAACGTGAAACACGTTTTTGTGATTTTTAATTGGTTTGACAGAGTTCGACATATTTTATGTTTTGATTTTGTAATTACAAAAATTATTTTTTGAATTAAGTCCTTATTTTAAAACCATGGCCCATAGAGTGAAACCGAATTAACAATTTTTATATTTTTCAAATATATTTTAAAATCATCAGATTTAGATCCACCAACAATTTAATCTCAAAATAAAATAAAACATAATATATTATAACAATTGTTATTAAATTGAAATAACCGAGGTACATTGGCTGTTAGCATACTAGAGAACACTTCGCGGTTCAGATATCCAGCTTTCACGTTGCTTCTCTCCCGCAATGAGACGTTGATGCAATCATGCCTAGGCACAATGGGAACCATCAACATCAAAGATCAAAGACTCCCTCTAATTGTGATTCCTCGTTAGGGTTCAACTTCAAGTTGCTGTAACAACAGCTCAGAATCTGTTATCTAAAGCGCCATACACCTCATGTTGTTCCAACGTGTATTCTTTGTACCTGTACCGACACTAAATTCAATATGGATAATGCACATTAGTTTGTAAAGAAAGCCTTGCAACGGAAAAGCGAAATAGTCAAAATTTCATAGAATTGTTTGTTATTTCAATTAAATGATCATTAATATTCAATCCACAACGAGGCTTGTGGATGATTCAAATTTTTAACATGATCGGACTCTCCTTTCGACTGCTATCGCAAAACATAAAAACAAAACAAACAAACAAAATGAGTGCCATATACTGTTAGGTATCATCGCTCAAGAGTTGCTCGGGAAAACATTTCACCACTCTACCTCGGTACCGTAAGAATATCTTTGTTCGTCTTAAAAGTCAGACGTTACACTTTTACAGCTTTATAAATATTTAATAGTTTTTGCCATCAAATTAGTGATTTCATGAATCTGGCAAGTATCGTAAATGATGAGCGTCAATTAAGAACATACCTTAAACTGCTGACTCTGTTAGGAATGTCACCGTCAAACGAAGAATACGCTAGATGCTCTCAAAAGATTCACACAAAGTACTAACAAAGCATAAATTAGGTTTCTTGCTGATAACAACTATTGAGACGAAGATTTAATATCACGAAAGTAAGGCCATACAAACTGTAGCGTCGTTACTATTTCTAGTTTGTTCTGAAGAAAAAATCCAAAGCCCGAACCGGCAATCGAACTCTGGACCTTCTGCATTGGAAGCAGGAATAAACGTACTAGACCACCTAGCCCAACTAGTTGTAATTATTTTTGTATTCAATTTCACTGTATTTCATTGTTGTTTTAAAAAAATTACGGGCAGTAATCTTAATCTTAGTGAATTAGAGTAATAGTATTTGATTGAATTAAAATGCAAACTTTTGGCCACCGACATCTATAAAATCAGTAATGCAAGATCAGCAAGTAAGATAGAATATTATACAACCTGCACCGTCTCTTTGTTCAAAGAAGGGTAATAATGTACCTGGATACGTGAATGGGCGAAGTAGGATCTTGAAAGGGGTGACGGTGTGAGAAGGTTTGTCTTGCTGAAGAACGATGCCGAGCCCTGCACTTCCCTCACGGAGGTACGAACCTGAGTCCATTCCTCAAAAACTGTGGGGTGTCACGCAGATTGGAAATCATGTGTGGATAGAATATATATTGCAGCTTAATAATTTACTATAGGTGGCGCGACACATATCAGGGTTTAGTTTAAACATGATGCGCATTTGGTAATGGGGCATTATTTCCCTAACGGAGGTACGAACCTGAGTCAATTTCTTAAAAACTGTGAAGTGTCACGCAGATTGGAAAACATGTGTGCATAGAGTATATATTGCAGAATGCAGATAAATAATTTACTTTAAGTGGCGCGAAACATATCAGGGTCTAGTTAAAAAATGAGGCGCATGTGGTTAATGGGGCATTATTTCCCGCACGGAGGTACAAACCTGGGTCAATTTCTTAAAAACTGTTGAGTGTCACGCAGATTAGAAAACAATTGTGTATAGGTTATATATTGCAGATTAATAATTTGCTATAGGTGGCGCAAAACATATCAGGGTCTAGTTAAAAGATGAGGCGCTTAATTGTCAGGGAGATGTATTATATTTGTTACAGGAAATCCAAAGTTCGCGCTGGTTCCGTCTAACAAGAAACATAATTGTTATATTAGCTGTAGGTTTGTTTTATAAACTTTTCCTGATAAAAACGGTCCAGCATGAAAAAGTAAATATTATTTGGTTATTTTCTATTTTTATTGCTTAAGTATTGGGCGTATTTTTCCTGTGTATTTCTTTTCAAATAAAACAAGTTATTAGAAATGTAAAATTTGTTCTCAAGAAAATCTAAACGAAGAAATCAAATTTGTCAATAATTTATTCGTCTACTGATAGGGGGTAAAATAAGGATATATTTATTTGTTGAATGCAATTACAATAACAAACGAAAAACCAGGGATGAGTGTAAATAAAAAAACACCGCGGTCTCTGCGTTCTAGGTTCGAATCCTGGTTTGGGCATGGATGTCATGTGGCGTTTATTTATCCTCATAATCGCCCACCTATCGTCTCGATTAGCCTCGTTGCAAAAATATGGGATGTAAAACACCAAATATCATCATCCAAATATCACTCAACTGATGCATGTTATGATATCTAACTGTATATGTGATGATGATGATAATGATGATATTGATTTGTATTATACTTTGGTCACGATATAAATTGAGGCGATGATAGCGGTATATAAATAATGAAGATTGAAAAACGCGACATACCCAAGTCTAAGTTAACGCGTCCACTACGCACCTATTTGTGTGTTATGATACAAACAATGTTATGAGAGTTGTTTTTGCAGTATAACATTATAATCAAATTAGTATCACTATCGCTATTTTAAACCTGATATGTTAGACATTGTATTCTTTATTTATAGCATTTCACTGAACTTGAACGAAACAAGACAATAATCAAATCATTACCCCTTGGCTCTAGAATGGGACACATGCATGCAAGACTATATACGTCGTCTTCGTCATAAGTAACAAGTATTGCTGACAAACGTTGAAGCTCGATCTATGGATTCCGAACAAACAAGAAGCTAATAATGTGAAAGCTTGGATGCGCCTAGTACGTATTTAGTTCGAACAAGCATTTCTCTCAGTCCACTGCTATATTATCTGAGAACAATAAGGTTCATAACAAAAGAACAGCTATTACCTGAGGTTCTACGAATGCGCCGGCTGCTTTGGGGCAAGTAACAATGAACAATAATCCTGTATAGGATGAGTTTCTGCAAAAAGACGCGTATATCAATCTATATTGAATCGCATCATCGACGATTCGAAATAATCTCTGCGGATTCTAGATGTTGGAATGTGTCTACGCTTGCAGGGCACGAATACTTCTAGCACAACACGATGGCTTCTTCGAAACTAGATCGTACACATTATCAGAACTTTACCTTCCTTTCAAAAATGAAATTTGAAGTAAATGTCTTTTTCCAAAAACACAGTTAAGTGTTTTCCATGAGTTGAGTGAGTCATGAGTGTTTTAAAAGTTGTTAAATCATCTTTTCACATATAACGTTTCGTTCTCCCTCCTCCCATGGTGTCGTTTTGAGTAGCGTAAGTTTTTCCTTGATCCATTACCTGAAGACGGAAACTGATGCGTCGTGAGGTGGAGTGTATTATACTGTATAATACTACTGACATCGTAGCATTTCTGGGTCAGAGCGACGTGGCTGGATCTCTGCTTGCTTACCACTTAGCAGCAGGCGGGTTGTAAGTGCTGTAAATAAACTTAGTGATGAGTTGACATGTTTTCACACTTGAAGAGAAGCGATGAGCTGTGATGGGATGTAATATGATGTACACATGCACAGGATAACATTGCTGCCTGTTTTATGTTCAAACTGATATACATAATTCACTACTTCAAACCAAGCACCAGTCAGAAACGTTCAAGACACATCAATTATTCTCTTTTTTGAGATACTATGGCTCTTGATTGACGGTGAAATATTCATCAGAATACGTATAGTAATCCAAATACTCGAAACTTTCAAATGTCTATAGCTTAAATGCTGTTTGAACAGACTCATATTGTCTTGTTTTATAATCGACCTGGGTAATTCTTTCTACACTTGTTTTGCAGTCGTATTCCGAGTTCGCTCCAAAACGAGTTCCAATCATTGGTACTTTTTTCAACATTACTATAATAGTATAAAATAGCAAATGCGATAGCTGAATGCTGTAGTACTCTGAACAAAATTATCCGTTATTTCCACAACCAGAATGGTATCGCAGCTGGTACCTGAATCGTTTGCAGCATGACACACGTATTATCCTTATGATGGTGAAAGACAGTAATCACCGAAGACTATGATTATCCGTGATTCAAACAACTCTCCCTCGGTTATATCCCCATATACCCCATATACCCCTTGGATAATGAAGTGAAGTAAGCCATAGATACCAACAACTCTCCCTCGGTTATATCCCCATATACCCCTTGGATAATGAAGTGAAGTAAGCCATAGATACCAACAACTCTCCCTCGGTTATATACCCCATATACCCCTTGTATAATGAAGTGAAGTAAGCCATAGATACCAACAACTCTCCCTCGGTTATATACCCCATATACCCCTTGGATAATGAAGTGAAGTAAGCCATAGATACCAACAACTCTCCCTCGGTTATATACCCCATATACCCCATATACCCCTTGGATAATGAAGTGAAGTAAGCCATGGATACCAACAACTCTCCCTCGGTTATACACCCCATATACCCCATATACCCCTTGGATAATGAAGTGAAGTAAGCCATAGATACCAACAACTCTCCCTCGGTTATATCCCCATATACCCCATATACCCCTTGGATAATGAAGTGAAGTAAGCCATAGATACCAACAACTCTCCCTCGGTTATATACCCCATATACCCCATATACCCCTTGGATAATGAAGTGAAGTAAGCCATAGATACCAACAACTCTCCCTCGGTTATATACCCCATATACCCCATATACCCCTTGGATAATGAAGTGAAGTAAGCCATAGATACCAACAACTCTCCCTCGGTTATATACCCCATATACCCCATATACCCCATATACCCCTTGGATAATGAAGTGAAGTAAGCCATAGATAGCAAACCGGTAACCCTATTTTGATATTAATTGAAATTCAGCAGGCACGACAAAAAATACGTATTTGTTGGGTGGTTGGGTGGTTGATCGTATTACTTCAATGCTCTCAGGTAATTGAAACAATTTGAAATTACACTAAATACCAAATGAGAATACTTGTAAATGCCAAACTCACCGACGTCCATGTGGGACCCCCACGCGTCACATCTACTAGAAACCCAGTGGTTGTTACATTTGAACTGATTCCAGGTTTGTGATTGGCCAGTACGTGACCCTGCTGGGCGACGTGATAAGTCACGTGAACATCAGCAACGTGCAGGTGGAGGACGGGGGCATCTATCAGTGCACAGCTGCCAACAGAGTCGGCGAGGAGAGCCACTCGGCAGATATGAGGGTGTATGGTGAGTCATAACAACCGCTACCCTTGGCGGATAGAACTACAGCAAGATATTCAAATGTAGTAAAAAAAGTTCATTTTTCTTCCCATCAGCAGAGCAATGAGCTACTTAGGGATCTATAACTGTCTTTTGGATGTAAGGAGGAATTATCTCCAACATAAGTTTGGATTTCACCTTTGTCTTGGCATTTTTTATTCATGTCTGCATTATCTCCATATCATAAAAAGTTAAAATAATTTTTCGTAGGAATACGTGTAATAGGGTGCACACCAGATTCATTAGGTATGTTAGAGTGTTTGGATAGTTGGGAAGGAATGCTCGAGGGCTTATAGTATGACTCACTGGCAGCATTCGTCTTTACAACTGAGGAAAACCTCGGAAAAACCTTCAGTCAGGATTTCCGATGGACGGAGTCGAACCGGAGACCTCCCGAATGAGAGTCTCGCGCGTAATTCGGTATTTTATTTTTAGAATGATGGTGACGGTCAAATGTAGCTGAGTCAATTAGGCAACGCTGTAACAGAATGATGGTGACGGTCAAATGTAGCTGAGTCAATTAGGCAACGCTGTAACAGAATGATGGTGACGGTCAAATGTAGCTGAGTCAATTAGGCAACGCTGTAACAGAATGATGGTGACGGTCAAATGTAGCTGCGTCAATTAGGCAACGCTGTAACAAGATCGTTAGTTTGTAGATGGGTTTTCGATTTCAGGAAGGGTTTTAGAGAAAGCGTTTGTCTTGGGTTTAATTATAATTGGAACACTTCACTTTACTTCGCAAAGCACAGAGGACAACATTTGAATTCATGTAGAAGGATATAGGAGCTTAAGGGCTTCCAACTTTCTCTCGAAATAGGCAGTTACGATTAGCTATGTTTACAAACTTTTACCTCATGTTAGTGCTGTTAATTCCCGGGGTGCTCAGATAGGTCTTTCAAAACAATGAAATCAGGCTAACGTATTTAATTTATCCATCCAATGAAGCAATTTATCATATTTATTTAAGCAATTAAAAATTTAAAAAAAAGCTAAAATTATAGCTAGTCACATTTTACAATGCATTAATTAACGCAAGCAACATGTTCTACTGAGAATCGAGAGTTTAGCTCGAAAGTCGCTCTTTATTGAGATTTAGACGGTGATTCTATGAGTGTATATTTTGTGTGCCCATAGAATATGTGATCAGCATCGTGCTACTGATTTATCTTAATTATTTCGGAAATTTAATTTAATGAACCCATACTTCAGTCTACCATAGAGAAGATACACAATGCAAAATACTGCGATCTACGACCTAAGACACACATGGAATAGTAGACGCCAGCAATGCAAAAGATCTAGTCTAATAAGAATTCTAAAACTCGATGTATATTGTATTTCCAAAGCCCTGCGATCAGTTTTATATCGGAACTAATAATCTGCTCTGTAAGTTATTGTCAGCAATTTTATTGGAAACCCGGAACACCACTTCAATTGCTTGGAGGTCTCAATACAAAGCCATTACAAAGCCACTTCTACAACGAGAAGCAGATCGAAGCTTTAGTTTAGCACAATGGGATCCATGAACCACAGATTCTTTGTACGTAGGACTTTCCAGACGGGGATATTAATCTAGGAAGTTGTATTGGTTTATCTGAAATACTTAGTTGAGAGTTAATTCTTCCAATGCATGGAATATTGGATTGTACTCGTTTCCGATATATTACTGAGCAACGCAAAGTAGTATAATGTGGTTTATTTAAATACCAAGAAATATTTACACAGTTCTTCAAGAACTCGAAGGAAATCGAAAAAATAGGAAAATGGACATACGAATGTACTACCACACAAACATAAACATGGAAATATTGTGCCGCGTTCAATGGTTACTGTTAGTCAGTAAGTCACTTTATGAATCGCTTCTTGCATAACAAGAACATTATTCATAGTCCACATTATTCAGTGGGGGGGGGGGGGGCATGTGGCCAGTGAACGGGCTAAGACAGGATGCGCACCTTGATGTTCCAGCATCGCCTTGCCAGGTCTCCAGTGTAGCGCGGAGTTGATGTAAAATGATGCGTGATTGAAGTGTAAATAAAATACAAAGAAACACAACATGTAGAGTAATTAGATTGAACTACGCGAAATGAGAGTAAGAGATATCATAAATGCCACACTCACGACTTGTGCGTGAAAACGTCCACTGAAATCGAGCGATGTGACGGGGTAGACAGCTAATAGCTAATGGGGGGTGAGAGGTGGGGAGGAGAGAGCAACGCGCGTTGGGGGAACCGGTAGCGATGTGACGGGGTAGACAGCTAATAGCTAATGGGGGGGTGAGAGGTGGGGAGGAGAGAGCAACGCGCGTGGGGGGAACCGGTAGCGATGTGACGAGGTAGACAGCTAATAGCTAATGGGGGGGTGAGAGGTGGGGAGGAGAGAGCAACGCGCGTTGGGGGAACCGGTAGCGATGTGACGGGGTAGACAGCTAATAGCTAATGGGGGGGTGAGAGGTGGGGAGGAGAGAGCAACGCGCGTTGGGGGAACCGGTAGCGATGTGACGGGGTAGACAGCTAATAGCTAATGGGGGGGTGAGAGGTGGGGAGGAGAGAGCAACGCGCGTGGGGGGAACCGGTAGCGATGTGACGAGGTAGACAGCTAATAGCTAATGGGGGGGTGAGAGGTGGGGAGGAGAGAGCAACGCGCGTTGGGGGAACCGGTAGCGATGTGACGGGGTAGACAGCTAATAGCTAATGGGGGGGTGAGAGGTGGGGAGGAGAGAGCAACGCGCGTGGGGGGAACCGGTAGCGATGTGACGGGGTAGACAGCTAATAGCTAATGGGGGGGTGAGAGGTGGGGAGGAGAGAGCAACGCGCGTGGGGGGAACCGGTAGCGATGTGACGAGGTAGACAGCTAATAGCTAATGGGGGGGTGAGAGGTAGGGAGGAGAGAGCAACGCGCGTGGGGGGAACCGGTAGCGATGTGACGAGGTAGACAGCTAATAGCTAATGGGGGGGTGAGAGGTGGGGAGGAGAGAGCAACGCGCGTGGGGGGAACCGGTAGCGATGTGACGAGGTAGACAGCTAATAGCTAATGGGGGGGTGAGAGGTAGGGAGGAGAGAGCAACGCGCGTTGGGGGAACCGGTAAGTGGTATGAATATCTGGCGCGAACAATCAGGAAGATCAATTGTGCATAATTAGTGCACTTTGTGCACGCTGATTTTCTGATCAAAACAGAAAATCTAAAATCTGAAATAAATCAAAGTTATGTTGGATTCTTTGATTCTTATGCCGAAGCATTCTACTTATTAAAACTAAAACGCACAATGTCAAAGTAATTGGAATTCAGGACAAGAATTTCATTCAATATCAACGAATTTCAGATTTTCAAATTGCAGGGTAGAGATCATATCTGACAACAATATCACAACCTGGCGATCCTTTGCGAACGATATTTTAACATAACGCTTCGCCACAACATGACAAAGTTCATTTTAAAATGTAAACTCTAGATCTTAAGCAGCTTATTTCCCACAATAAAGCTCTCATATTAATCCCTGAAGGAACTCCGGACTTTGAGCGAGCTCTTGTGCAAAAAATAAGAAAGACGCATTTCCATGAGAACCTTAAATCCCCAAGTGGCGAGCTGCATGGAGAACGGCCTTATTTTAACTGGAACGGGTTCCTTAACTAACTGATTTCTCATTTAACAATCTGCTGCAGGCTAAATTTAATAAATACACAGCATCTACTCGATAAGCTGCAGTCATTCAAATAGTGTTGTGACTGCAGACCTAAATATACCGCATTCCCAATTAGATAAGACCGTGAGTGGATGCATAGATAGTAATGTCTTTGTTTGTGTGCCCTAGGTTTACCGTTCATTCGCCCCATGCCCAACGTGTCAGCTATTGCTGGAGAGCCATTATACATCGCCTGCCCTGTCGCTGGATACCCCATTGAGTCCATCACGTGGGAGAAAGGTCTGGTGCTTCTACTGATGCGCGATGCTGCCACATCAAGGTCGTCAAGGTTACTGACCACGTGGTTCTTGCAGATGGCCGCCCTCTGCCGCTGAACCGTCGCCAGCAAGTGTTCCAGAACGGGACTCTGTTGTTGGAGAACGTCCAGCGGGACCCTGACAGGGGTGAATACCGTTGCTCGGCTTCCAACAAGCAGGGCAGGAAGGCCACCCAGGTCCTACCTCTCAACGTCATAGGTAGTTGGCAAGTGCTCTGTACCCGGCCGCAGCGGCTCATTTACTACTGATATGTGAAATATTTATACAGAAATGTAGTTTCTAGGAATGCTAACAAGGTCAAGAGCTGTATGCCCAGCTCCGTTGCTAGCAACTTCTATTGCAGTGCCTCCGAGGATTGCGCCCTTCTCCTTCCAAACGGACCTGCATCTGGGTGACCGTGCGGGTGTGCAGTGCTTCATCACTAAGGGCGACCTTCCACTAAGCATTGAGTGGCGCAAGGACGGAGCGGCCGTGGAGTCTGACGTGGGCGTGCGTCAGCTAGGAGAGTTCATCAGTTCGTTGAGCATCGAGAGTCTTCGCCCCCACCACGCCGGCCTCTACAGCTGCCTGGCCTCTAACGCTGCCGCGCACGCATCCCACTCCTCCACGCTTCTGGTCAATGGTAATACGCTGCAACCATCGCCCGGCTACGACCTCGACCTCACTTCCTACTCCCTAGCCGGACGATGGTTGCCCTTCGGTAACCGTCAAGTCAACACCCCAATCTCTTCTTCCAGTTCCCCCAAGGATAGGGCCGTTCACATTCGGCGAGCTTATCGAGGGCGTTCGCACCCAGGTGCAGTGCGTGATCCAAGCAGGTGACCCGCCCCTGTCGATGCGATGGCTGAAGGACGGCAGCCCTCTCTCACTAGAGTTAGGGATACAGGTGACGCAGGACGACTACTCTAGTACTCTGGCCATCTCACGTGTCGGCCGTGTTCATGCCGGCAACTACTCGTGCATAGCCAGCAACCCGGCCAAGTCTACTCGCATCACTGCGCCTCTGATTGTCAGCGGTAACGTAGGCCCTACTTCGTGCACCATAAGCACCGCACCAGCACACGTCGCTTCGCTGTCTGTCGGAGACACCACTGCCACTGCACCGCTTGTCTTGATGGCTTTCAATGCACTGTAGCTAACACGTACCTCACTGTCAACAGTCAACGGTCGGCTGCGTTGCTCAGCGTCCTGTCTGTGTGTCTGTCTGTCTGTCTGTCTGTCTGTCTGTCGTCTTGCAGCAGTGTGGCTTCAGTAGTGTGATGTGAGCCGAGTCGGTTCATCCCACCCCCCACCTAGTGTAATCGTACAGCACTGTGTTTTCAAGCGAATTATCATAAGAATTATTCGTCTGGACGTAACAAATGAACATCAAAAACAAATAATACTTGTATTTGTTTGCATCAGCATACATATATACGAGTGAACACACAGCACAAACTCAACTAGCTTTCACTGATTCAGAACTGTATTAGTTATCAAAACATTGTTGTCAAGTAGCTGTAGCGCCCAAGGTTGGCAAGTAGTAAAGAACAGTATATATATATATGTATTAAGATAGTATTCTTTAAATATATCTTTAAAAATTGTAAATTGATGTCTAAACATCTTGGCATAAGGGATAAAAAAACGAACAAAAAAACAGTTATCCCACCCCACTATAATTAGAGCACTGACATTACACACATTCTGAACCAGTGATGAGCATTAAAGTAGCGCGTGTATTGGCTACAACATTCCTCAGTTTTACTGTCATTGTTTAGCATCATTGTATTTGTATCTGTGCTGCTATTAACGCACTAGAAAAGTATCAACATTTGGGATGTATGTTCAAGAAGTATGAATGGTTCTGAACTTGTTGGTCTTGCAGAGGAAAGTACACCAACACGACTTCGAAGAATCCAGCCCAAAACTGTATATGGATAAGACAAGATAGAACGCAGAGTCTATATCCTAACTAACTCTTTCAATGGAAAACTTCATCTGTCAGTTTTGAGGGAACAAAGGCAGTGGGTGAAGGAATTTAAGTAAATGCAGAGGTTTAACCATAACATGCAGGTTGAGTGTGAGCCTTTATAGTGCCAGCATACCTGCATGATTGTTCAAACTTATAGGGCAGTAATCCAACTTACCCAAGAGCCCCGCCCACTTGCGGAGAGTGAAAGTAGGACCGAAGACAACATTTAGAAATACTCCATGGTTTTAATGATAAGTGTAAAGCATGTTTGTATTTCTCTAGGGGCTGAGAATAGTTGCCAGGAGCTGCGCCATCCTCGTAATGGAGGCTCAAGGTGTTGTGCTTTCAGTTCCCCCGCGGTGGGTATCGGAGCCACGAGACAGCAATGTGACCCGAGACGAGATGGCCATCTTCCACTGTCAAGCAGATGGCTTTCCAACGCCCACGCTGGTCTGGAGGAAAGTGGTCTGTAAGTTCACTGCCCCCTAAAACCTGGACCGGCACCTCCACCATTTTTTCATATTTCTTATTTTGAGCGTTGGCCCGGTATATAATAATTATTTCGCGTATTTTACGGACTATTGTTACGAGTTCCAAATCCAAATATGTTCCAAAATGTCAACAATGTATTGAAATATTGAACACACAAACATTTAAAAGTAATTTAGGAAATACTGAACAAAACATAGCTAATGTAAGATATTCTTTGTACAGAGCGGCAACCTCTACAATTTTATTCCATAATTTTTATTATAGATAGAACTTCTTATACATGTTCTTAACGTCCCAACAATTTTTGTAAATAAAAACCATTGCAAAAATATCAAAACCAAACATTTTGTTATACTTGTGTTCTAGCCCGGCAACCGAGTGAGTACCGGGACATAAGTGTGCGGAGTCGCGGTATCCAGCTGTTTCCTAACGGGACTCTGATTATCCGTCAGGCTCTGCCAGAGCACCAAGGCCAATACCTGTGTGAGGCGACCAACTCTATCGGTGCTGGACTCAGCGTGGTTGTGGCTCTCACAGTTCACGGTAACACATTGCACTATCACACATTCTAGCGGGAACATAGACACTAATATGCAGGGAAGATATTTTTACTACCAATAAACCAAGGGGCGAAACTACAAATTATTTCACGTTATATTTGTGAAATAATCCTATTAGAATATGATTCGCGCGTGTAAATGAGTAATTAAGTTTGTATTCACTTCTTGACGGATCTCGACCGAAATAGCTTAAATTTTTAAATATTTCTAATCTAATCTGATGTAAAACATTGCATAAGTTGTGATTAAAGTCGTTAACCCGCGATGTACGTGTTGTTACTGGTCTCTTATAGAACCACAAGGCAATCTAAACTAATGTGTATATTAATTGTTTCTCTAATTTACCTTACCCACCTTTCGCGTGAATCCAATCCATATTCGGGTGGTTCAAAACCCCTCACACGAGCCTTGTATCACAATCATGAACCATGTGATGTTGAGGTAGTTGTCACCGTTCCGTTATGCTGAGATCAAGAAACCAAAACCGATATAAACAAATAAAGTATGTTGAATGTAACTATTTCAGTCCCCCCCGAGTTCGAAGTGAAGTCTGCGCAAGCCAGTGTGCGCCGTGGTTCCTCTCAGACTCTGCAGTGCCAGGCCATGGGTGACGGCCCGATGAGCATCATTTGGCAGCGAGACGGCCCTAGACAGGCAGAGCAGCTCAACCCAAGGTAGCCATACATGCGCAAGCATCTGTGTGCACTTGATTTGCGTTGAAACAGCGTGCATGAAACGGTAGATAAGGGTCTGGGACTAGTTACGTTGGGGCTAGCTACGATGCACGGTTTAGCTGTAAAATGCAATTATAAATGGATCCCAAGGCAGCTACTAGTGTTGTATGGGAGTCTAGTGAGGGTGTCCGTGTGATGCCAGAATAAGCCCCGTTTCCCTCTACGATGCACGGTTTAGCTGTAAAATGCAATTATAAATTGATCCCAAGGCAGCCACTAGTGTTGTATGGGAGTCTAGTGAGGGTGTCCGTGTGATGCCAGAATAAGCCCCGTTTCCCTCTACGATGCACGGTTTAGCTGTAAAATGCAATTATAAATTGATCCCAAGGCAGCCACTAGTGTTGTATGGGAGTCTAGTGGGGGTGCCTGTGTGATGCCAGAATAAGCCCCGTTTCCCTCTGCGTTGCACGGTTTAGCTGTAAAATGCAATTATAAATTTATCCCAAGGCAGCCACTAGTGTTGTATGGGAGTCTAGTGAGGGTGCCTGTGTGATGCCAGAATAAGCCCCGTTTCCCTCTGCGTTGCACGGTTTAGCTGTAAAATGCAATTATAAATTTATCCCAAGGCAGCCACTAGTGTTGTATGGGAGTCTAGTGAGGGTGCCTGTGTGATGCCAGAATAAGCCCCATTTCCGTGTACGACAGGGGCGGACTGGGATAAAAAGGCCCGTGATGCCGGGTTTCGGGGCCCCCAGGAAACGGAGTGGCGCAGCTGGGGTCTGGGGCAAAGCCCCAGCCGCCGGAGGCAAATACGCTGAAGGCGCAAAATGTTTTTTGGGGTTGCATTGAATTTTATGGCTTAAAATACGATTTTAGGGCGTGATTAACAGAGGCCACCCTACCAGTAGCAAAATAATTTCCATTATATTCAATTAATTATATTGAATATTTACAATAAATATTACAATAAATAAATTATAATTTCAAAATAATACTTATAGAGGAAGGTTAAGATATTTTAGCAATATACAGAGAAGTATTTACATCATATGAACTTTCTGGTAGCAGTTCGGGGGCCCGGATTTGCCCAGGGGCCCAGGATGCGATCGCATCCCGTCATCTCTAGCCAGTTCGCGCCTGGGCTAGTATAATAAGTTCTTGCAGAAGTCATGAGAAGTTACGAAATGAAGTGTTTACATTCCTTACAATATATTTCAAACATCTTTCATTATAATTACTACATAACCCGGATTGTAAGTAATGTGTTGATGTGGCCATCAAGCCGTGTATCAAGCTGTGGCCATGTAGCCGTGTCATAATAAAGTCTGTGTAAGTGTTTAGGGGAAGTTGCTCGTTTACACGTTGTGTATCGTTGCAGCGAACCAAGTTTCCTGCTCCCCAAGGAATCCAACTTACGACTAAACTTTCCCGCTTGACTTCACCCACCACTTCAAGGCTACGTCGAACTTTCAGACGTAATACAAGCTTAAACAAAGTTTGACTGTCTTTAAATGCCTCTAGCGTTTATGTAAATGTTTCAGGCAAAACCTCATAATTTCATCAAGTAATTCAACGCCTGTCTCAGCTGTTCATTATTACAATCAAGTATTTTCATCTTATTCCTACAATGCTTAGCATAATTAGCCTATATTTGTGACTTTTTGCAAAATATTTTATAGTTACATAATGTGCAAAAAGTTCGTTTCCGAATGTTTGTTTTAATTCAACTGATTCCAATGTCGATGAGGTTATAACTTCTCGTACTGACACAATAACGATATATTACAAAAGTTCTTATCAACAAATTTAAGTTTTATAAACAGCCAATATAATACTATTTTGTAAACTTAAATTGTGCCTCACGCCTTTGCTTACGTTCTCTACCCACTATTTCGAAAGACAGGTAACGATTTCACGCTCGGTTCACCAAAAGCCAAGAAGTGAACGCATTAAAAGCACAGTTTCGGTCGTACTGCTGCTCTCTATCGGTCTGTTGGCAAACACTGTACACAAAACATTGAGTTACTTCGTTAATATTATTTGGTTCTACTTGTAAATGGTCACTGGGTTATAAGAAATGAAATCCCAGCATACCAACCCGTTTGTTCGTATAATGCGTCGTAATAATTTCCTCGAATTATTCTCCGAGAGGAAAGATAAATGACCTTGAACTGTATAGTGGAGGATTCCCAAGTCTGTTTCTTCCAGATACGAAGTGAAAGACAGCACAGTGAAGGGTGGGTTCCTGTCAGAGCTGTATATCGCCAGTACAGTGAAGAGTGACAGCGGCACCTTCACATGCATCGCCCGTAACCCGTTTGGACGAGCGGAGCGAACAGTTCACCTCCAAGTTCAAGGTACAGGTTTAGCATGGAGAGATCCGTTAGCATGTTTCTTCCAGATACGAAGTGAAAGACAGGACAGTGAAGGGTGGGTTCCTGTCAGAGCTGTATATCGCCAGTACAGTGAAGAGTGACAGCGGCACCTTCACATGCATCGCCCGTAACCCGTTTGGACGAGCGGAGCGAACAGTTCACCTCCAAGTTCAAGGTACAGGTTTAGCATGGAGAGATCCGTTAGCAAGCAATTTTAAAACTTTCAAATATTGTGATTGTTATAATTATCATTTCTCCATTAATCCAATGTTTACAATATACATTATTAATTAATTAATTGCAGTAATGACTTTAATAATAGTACTACGTATGCGTATGTCATTAAGGATAGCTTTGGAAAGACCGGCAGCGCCGTTCCAAACAGATCATGAATATTCCAAAATGCCCGTTCGTTAGTTAAAATATCGTACGTTTTTTGTTTATTAAAGATGCGCCAGGAAAACCCCAGGACCTTCGAATCCTGGACTCTGGCAGTCGGAGTGTAAAACTGTCCTGGCTGGCTCCTTCCGACGACCGGAGTCCAGTACTCCAGTACGTGGTACAGTTTCAACAGGAATCACGTAAGTTTAATTGTACTTGAGTCCACTTCAAGGCGTGTCTGTTTATACTTAGTGGTTTGCTACCGACACTAACTTCTCGATCTGTCAACCCAGCTGCTGAACGTACTACGTATAGATTACAATAGTTCAGCTTTGGACTTTGCTGTCCCGCTCTTCCGGGCTGGCTGGGCCTTTTAGAGCAGATGAAGGAATACAGGATTAAAAGACGGGTAAGCCCGAGGGCTGGAGAGATACTAGTAAGACTGTGTGTAAGGATGAATAGGAGTATAACCTGCTACAGTGAATGTAGAGGTCTCAGTTGGAGCAAGAGAGGCCGTCTCAGTCTAGTCGGACGCATCCAGGCCCCAAGACTGGGACAGTCTTTGCAGTCCGGGAAAGACGAATAGGGGAAACTCTCAAGGAACGACACGTCCTACTAACCTAAGATATGCTCTGACGCTTTGACAGACACCGGTTAAAAAACACTTGTAATTATTTGCATTATACTTTCCTATGTTCTATAATAATAACCGATAGGGGTAGATCAGGGGTTACACACGAGACTCTAATTCGGGAGGTCGCTAGTTCGATTCCGACCACCGGCAGTCCTGACTAAAGTTTTTTCCGATTTTTCCTCGGTAGTAAAAGCGAATGCTTGGATTGAGTCCTACTATCAACCCTCGTACATTCCTTCCCAACTATCCAATCAATAGTTAGTCACCTGAAGAGGGGCACATCATGTAAAGCTGGTGTGCACCTTATAACGGGTATTCCTACGAAAAATAATTAATCATTATAATAATATTATGTGTAATGTTTTGTTACATACCTTCGCGGGCTGTGTTCGGCGATATTCACTGCCAAGTTATTATAATGAATGTATTCACTGCCAAGTTGTTATAATGAATGTATTTACTGCCAAGTTGTTATAATGAATGTATTCACTGCCAAGTTGTTATAATGAATGTATTCACTGCCAACTTATTATGATGAATGTATTCACTGCCAAGTTGTTATAATGAATGTATTCACTGCCAAGTTGTTATAATGAATGTATTCACTGCCAACTTATTATGATGAATGTATTCACTGCCAAGTTGTTATAATGAATGTATTCACTGCCAAGTTGTTATAATGAATGTATTCACTGCCAAGTTGTTATAATGAATGTATTCACTGCCAAGTTGTTATAATGAATGTATTCACTGCCAAGTTGTTATAATGAATGTATTCACTGCCAAGTTGTTATAATGAATGTATTCACTGCCAACTTATTATGATGAATGTATTCACTGCCAAGTTGTTATAATGAATGTATTCACTGCCAAGTTGTTATAATGAATGTATTCACTGCCAAGTTGTTATAATGAATGTATTCACTGCCAAGTTGTTATAATGAATGTATTCACTGCCAAGTTGTTATAATGAATGTATTCACTGCCAAGTTGTTATAATGAATGTATTCACTGCCAAGTTGTTATAATGAATGTATTCACTGCCAAGTTGTTATAATGAATGTATTCACTGCCAAGTTGTTATAATGAATGTATTCACTGCCAAGTTGTTATAATGAATGTATTCACTGCCAACTTATTATGATGAATGTATTCACTGCCAAGTTGTTATAATGAATGTATTCACTGCCAAGTTGTTATAATGAATGTATTCACTGCCAAGTTGTTATAATGAATGTATTCACTGCCAAGTTGTTATAATGAATGTATTCACTGCCAAGTTGTTATAATGAATGTATTCACTGCCAAGTTGTTATAATGAATGTATTCACTGCCAAGTTGTTATAATGAATGTATTCACTGCCACGTTCCGGGTTCAAGTGGTCTGTTGAGGAATAAATTCTGCTCACTGTCGGACAGTGAGTCAGTGCCAGCTAACGCGGCTCATGTATGTGCAGTCGAGCACTATCGTCAACGAGAGCTGACCGCCCCCCCCCCCCATCCCGCCACTACAACCATGGCCATGTCTTTTTCAATGTTGCATATCTTTTGAACGGAACCAGCACTAACGATGAATCCTTCAGCACTACAGCACTAACGTAGCACTAATGAAAGCAATATAAAAAATAAACATTTTTACAAGTTACGGCTAAGTTAACGAAGCCAGGATTGCCGGCAGCGGGAATAGGGAATAATACCCGCGCCTTCCTGAATTGAAGCTTCTTTCCTCGACAATGTATGAGTTCAGTAGTGGCCACTACTGTTAATATTCTTGTGAAAATGTTTTTGAAGCGTAAGTCAATTATATATATTTTAGTATTTAGTTATCTGTGCTTTAAATATAGAAATCATTGAAACCAAACGTGGTTATGATTGTTTAGCGTTGACTGAGGGGTGGCAGAGTTCTGGCGCGGGTACAGAGCCGGGTGCGACGGTAACCAGTCTCCTACCCGCTACCCTGTACCGTCTCCGGGTAGTGGCGGAGAACGAGCTGGGCGCGGGGGAGGCGAGTGAAACGGTGCTGCTCAGGACGGAGGGGGAGGCGCCTACGGGGGAGCCACAGAACCTGGCTGTCTCCCCCGTCTCCTCGGAGGAGCTCAAGGTCACGTGGTCACCCCCCCTCCAGCACCTGTGGAACGGGGACATCTTGGGCTACTATGTCGGCTACCGACAACATGGGTACACTTTCATATCTTATCTACTCTTCAGTGATAACAGCTTTAACACTTTAGATATTATTACCATTTGTTTTCTATGCTACTCTTAAGAGATATTTACACTGATTGTTAATAATTGACAATGTTCGTAGGATTCATCTTACGTAATAACAACATGTTTCCTGTTACGTAGGTTGGGCAGGTTGGGAGGTTACAATTACACAACTGTAATAGGGAAGAACGGCAACTCTGGAGTGACTGTTCTATCCAAGCTGAAGAAGTTTCGTAAATATGGCATCGTGGTCCAGGCGTTCAATGAGAAGGGGCCGGGACCCATGTCCAATGAAGTCGTGTCACAGACACTGGAAGACGGTAAGTGCAGTCTTCTTATTGCGTATATATTGTAGTATCAAGGTAAAGTTGCCGCAACGTAAGTGTTATTATGCTTACGACACAGCCGAGTCCAATTGTACCAACTTAATTTAATACTTATCTAGTTTCTGCCATCTAATTGAAAAAGGTAAATTAGGGATAACTTACGACCATCGATTTGTTACTTGGAACAGTTGGCGTGACCAAAGAGGGTATTTGCACTCACTAAGTGAAATACTAAATTTACGAATGTGCGAAGGAAACCAGGAAGCGGTTGATTTTCATTGAATAAGCGTGCATGACATTGAAATTTAAAATTCAATTAATATGAAGTTCCAACTCAACAGAATCATTTGAGTACTGTGCCGTTATCATTTAGATGATATTGTAATTCACATAAGCCTGTTGTTAAAGTCAGGAAGCCCCAGTGTTCTAACGGTGAAGTTGGTCCCCAGAATGCGGGAGACTTGGATTCAGTTACCAGTTGGAAATGGATTATGTTAATGTTTCTGGTTCCACCCCCGATAACTCACTAGTTCTAGACGGTTCTTGATTACTGTTTTGGTGTTCTGCTATAGTGCCCACGGCGCCCCCCCTTGAAATCAGGTGCGCCCCCCAGAGCTCCCAGGGGGTGGCGGTCAGCTGGCAGCCGCCCCCCCAACTCTTTCAGAATGGCCTCATCCAAGGATACAAGGTTTACTACGAGAACATGGACGAATGGACATCAGGTAAAACATCTGCATCTCCATATTATAAAAGTACCCTGGGTAATTAATCGAACGCTGAAGAAAAACCAATTGATGTCAGACAGACTTCAGTTCGTGTATTGCTGTTAGGAAAAGCCTTAACACAGTGGGCGTGGCTTATGACTAATGAAGCTAGTTAATACAACGAAGGGGAAAAAACAGGATGTACAATTGTACATGGTAAATAACGCCACGCTAATGCTTCTAACGTTACATAGTAATGTACACGGTGGTAAAAACCTGGTTATAACGCATTTTAACTTAAATATTCTGTGAAATATCAAGCGGGTATTTTTTATTAGTAACAACATAGAAATACTCGACGTTGACATTTTCTTTCCCCCTGCAGGGCACATTGAAGCGGAGACCAAGATGACTTCTGAACTGAGCACAGAGCTGCATGGCCTACAGAAGTACTCCAACTACAGCATCCAAGTGTGGGCGTACACTCATGTTGGAGACGGTGTCAAAAGCGCACCTATATTCTGCCTAACAGACGAAGACGGTAAGTTCTACCGTCTGATGTTCATATTGTACCTGGAAACTATTTTTATCAAAGGAGTCAAACAATAACTCAAGGTTGACGCATCAGTCGATTAGTCTGTGACATAATTCATCCTTAGCAAGGAGGCTTCAAGCAAAACAGAGCTAATAAAATGAGCTGCAATGCGGTAAGTTAACCCCCAGAGTCTGACAGTCTAGCGTCTGGTTCCAGTCCCCGAAGCACCGAGCAACATCAAAGTGCTGGCCCTCTCCACGACCGGCCTAGTGGTGTGTTGGACCGCCCCTAACCGGCCCAATGGGAGGCTCATCAGCTACACCGTCTACTCGCGAGTACTGGAGGGCGGGCGTGAGCGCGACTCCTCTAAGCGCCGCCTGCCGTCGTCACACACCAACCTGGAGGTGCATGACCTTCGCAAGGGGGAGGCCTACGAGTTCTGGGTAACGGCCTTCACACGCGTCGGGGAGGGACAAAGCACACAGGTCGTCTACTCTACAATATCCAGCCGAGGTACGACGGAACTGTCTGTGACTTCTACTTGTCTGAGAGTAGAGAATCCATATTTCACTCCTGTCGCAAGTAAAAAATTATGGTCACTCTAAAAGTATCACCGTGTTAATTTTCTTCTAACTTACGCATACACGATTCCGATTTCATAACCACCCCCAGAATGTCGTTATCATTTTCAAGACAATTATGTAGAGAATGACTGTACAGATCTGATCGACGTCTTACAATAATGGAACACGAGTTTACAGCACAAAGGTGTCGCCTAATTGTCTAAATAAACAATTTCTTGGTTGTCTTTATAATAGCCCCACACTATGACAGTTCAATTTAAATTCACACCATGCAAAGTAAATTGAGTTCTATAATTGGTATTCGTTTTCTAATAAATGTATTTCAAGTGTCAAGTGAGTTTCTTTGTTAGCTGTTCAATACGGGGAGACGTTTTAATAAGGTTCCAATTTCCAAAAACAATTGGGTTCCATAATATTCGACAAAAGCGAGATGCTTGACATTTTCAACTTCTCGTTGAAAGAGATGGTTGATGTGACTGAACCGCCCATCTAGTCGTGGTCACGCTTCTGACACGACCGTCACAAGTCAACTCACAGCCCTTCGATGTCATTACTTGGGTGGATTTCAGCATGGTTTATTATTTTCTACAGTCTTGGTAATCAAGAATTTTAAAATCTTAAATAATATATAGATTTTTGATGGAGCAAAAACACTTGGAATTCTGTGTTAATAATGTAGATCTCTAATCTGCGGTGTTTTCTCTTAGTTCCAGCAGCCATAATATCGTTCGGCGTGGAGATTTCAGTGCGGCGAAGAGGGACGGTGTCGCTCCCATGCCTGGCCTTGGGTATCCCCCCTCCAGAGCGTGTGTGGCTGGGGACCGACGGCCTCCCCATCTCAGGGGACCCCTTCGGCATCCAAGCGGACGGTACTCTGCAGATAACCGACGTCCAGCGGCACCACCAGACAAACTACACCTGCTCCGTCTCCAACCCTAACGGATCTGATCAAATCATCTATTCTCTTCGTGTACTAGGTAATGTTTTATAGACCGATGAAGCAGTAATCTGCGTTACACAATTCATTTCACAAGTAATCTTGCAAAACTTGCAATTACGTCAGGATTGATTGGATAACTCAACATAAAATAGCCACGTGGCAATTAGTTTGCTTAGTGGTTGTGACACCACCTGTTATCATCTGTATGTTCTAGTGTCGCCGTCCGCCCCTATAGTCCGCGTGGCCGCCACCAGCTCCAACTGGCTCCAGCTGCAGTGGAGTACGGTGGAGACGGGCGGCAGTGCCATCAGAGGCTTCCTCCTCAACTACCGGCAGGACGGGGGAGGGGAGTGGGAGGAGCGAGCGATCTCCCGTGACATGGTGCTCTACAGACTGACGGATCTCACCTGCGGGACGGAGTACCAGCTGCAGCTGGTGGCCTACAACATGGTGGGCAGTGGACCTCCCAGTCAGACTCTGGTCGCTCGGTCGGACGGGGCGCGACCGGGGAAGCCGAGTAGTATTGAGCTCATTGAGACTAACTCGAGCTGTGTGACGCTTCACTTGAGAAGCTGGGCTGAGAACGGATGCCCCATCACAGCTTTCAGCGTCGAGTACAGGGAGACTTCTCACCAAGACTGGCTGACGGGTAAGGAGGCTGTATATCAAGGTATGCAACGTAACGTACGTAGAAAGTGTGACAACACTGTTCACGTTATGTGTTTCAGTTGGCAACAATGTTCCGAACAAGGAGAGCTTGAGTATCGTGGGCCTGTGGCCAGGAACTCAGTACGTCGTGCGCGTGGGAGCTACAAACAGCGCTGGCGTTACCGTGGCAGAGTACACAGTTATAACACAACCTCTTATCGGAGGTACGTGTACATTGTACATACAACTAATTTCATTACATTATATTACATAACAGGGTTGTTAACTAGTTGGTTATTTTTTGCAGGGACTCTCGCGCCAGACCTTGTTAAGTTAGACTCAAACCAAGAGCTTCCCTTTTATTTGGATGTGGGCATTGTGCTTCCGATGATGATCTTCCTGATAGCCCTCACTGCTCTCATGGCCGGTATCTGCATTTGTTTAAGAAGAAGTAAGCCATCATGTTTAGTACTTGTAAATGATTAATTTATTGAACTTTGATTATCTTTACCATTTAATGTTGATTTATTAAGTGCTGAACAAAAGCTAAAAGCAATTGTTATGCTATGTAGTATCGGTTCTGTTTAGTCTACTCGTACGACAGGCAGAACTACCTGGGTAATTAATATAAATAAACACTTTACTCGTGGGTAATTAATACACAAAATTGGACTTTGGAACCGTCTAGTAATGAAGCAGATAATACATTATTTAAATGTCCCCCACTAAAAATCATTTATTGTAACCGAGTGGGTAGACTAGAAATAAAAAAATATTTATTTAATGTCGGTAAGTATGAACGAATTATCAGTTGAAAGATAATAGTTTGTGTTTGGTTTGTGCAAACAACCCGAAGAGAGTTGAATGTGCAACCTGGCACCTCCACCATCAAGCAATACATGTGATAACTTGTAGGCCTAATCATGGAAACCACCGAACAGAAGCTTTGTAATCAAGTTATCTGACACATAAATAAATATATAACTGGAAGTCATAAGTCCGAGTATTAAAATACTACTTTCTAAAACCGTTACTAAGTAAATATCATGAACCCAACCTCTTCCCAGACACAAGATTACATCATCGCAAGATGCACGATTACAGAATCAACAAAAAGTATTACATTTAAGAGTGCTAAAGTTGTTTCTCAAGCCAAGTTGCTGAAACAATTTAACTTGAGAATAAATTACAATGAAAGCTGGCATTAGATATTTCGATTGTTGTGAGTTGTCCCACGCATTGTGTGTGTCTACAGAATCATCAAGAGCGCACGGCGGTTGTACCCTGCAGACTGATCCCCAAGCAATGGTCGCCCTCGACAACAAACACAACTTAGCTCAGAGAGAACAGTATTACGCAGCCGTACAGAAGGGCATGGGCACACATTCCGTAGAGAGAATACCAGGTGACTTAACTCCCCTACTTGCAACATGTATTATTTAATCAGTTGACAATGTTTGGCGCATGATTTCCCTTCAAAAGTAGAGTGGTGGAATGAAGTTGAACTAAAGTTCACTTATGGGGACTGGGGATGAGTTATTTACTGGTGATAAGGACAAAGCGGAGGCTTTGAACTCACACTATGGGGAGGTATTCCAAGAGAGGGAAGATTCTAGTATGCAGTGGGAAGGGGGGAGGGGTAGCAAGCCACTCACGATAACGAATCTTGATATTAGAAGGGTTTTTAGGAAAGATGGGAGGGAGAAAGGCATCGGGGCAGGATGGGTTGATGTGTAGATTTTTGAAAATTGGGGGGGAGGGGGTTGTTAGGTTTGTAGGGGATATTTGCAGGAAATCGTTAAGGGAAGGTACTATACCGGAGGGTTGGAGGGAAGGACTTGTAGTGCCAATACATAAGGGGGGGGATAGAAGTCAAGTAGGGAATTACAGACCTGTTAGTCTCACTTCGGTAGGGAGCAAGATAATGGAAAAGGTAGTAGCAAATTATGTTAGGGAGGTGTTGGAGGGGGAGGGATGGTTGGTAGATAGCCAGCATGGGTTTAGGGAGGGGTATTCTTGCGAGACGCAATTGATAGGTCTTGTTCAGGATATAGGGGAGGCTCTAGATAAGGGGGAGGAGGTTGATGCAGTTTTCCTTGATTTTGAAAAGGCTTTTGATAAAGTGTCTCATGGGATTTTGATGAGGAAGGTTGATAGTGTGATTGCAGATAAAGGGGTTGTAAGGTGGATGGGAGATTTTCTAGCAAATAGGTCGCAAAGGGTAAGGGTGGGGGGTAGCATATCAGCAGCTATCGAAGTTACATCGGGGGTGCCGCAGGGGTCGGTGCTGGGTCCACTGTTATTTATAATGTTTATTAATGATATAGGAAGGGATATTGAGTCAAGATTAAGGTTGTTTGCTGATGATTGCGTTTTGTATAGGGTGATTAAGGGGGTGGAGGATGCTAAGTTGTTGCAGGATGATTTGAACAGGATAGAGGAGTGGGTTGATGTTAATAGGATGGGTTTGAATGCGGGAAAGTGTAAACTGGTTGGGTTCACGCGTAAATTAAAAGGGGATGCGAGAGAGTATTTTCTTGAGGGGGTGGTTCTAGAAAAGGTAAAGAAGTATAAGTATTTGGGAATTTTATTGGCCGAAGATTTGGGATGGGGGGACCAGGTGCAGGAAAGTGTAAGAAAGGGATATAGAAACTTAGGGTTTGTTATGAGGAATTTGAAGGGAGCTAGTAGGGAGGTAAAGGATATGGCTTACAAAACAGTGATACGGCCTATATTGGAATATGGTGGTGCGGTGTGGGATCCATATAGGAAAGGGGAAGTCATGGAATTAGAAAAGGTGCAGCGTAGGGCGGCAAGGAAGGTTACAGGACAAGTTAGGAGATGGAGGTATGTGGAAGATAGGTTAGGGAATGTGGTAAGGGCTTATGATAGTGTTACAGCAATGATGGGGGAACTGGGTTGGGAGTCCTTAGAGGAGAGACGGAGGAGTGATAGGATGTGTAATTTATATAGAGCAGCTAGGGGGAAAGGAGGGTGGGGGGAAATCCAGAGCAGGTTGCAAGAAGGAGTTTATAGAGGGAGGGGGGATCATAATTGGAAGTTTCAGCGTCGGGTAGTGAGAAGTGATCTGGGTAGGTTTGGTTTTGTTGAGAGAACGGTAAGGGAATGGAATGAGTTGCCCGAGGAGGTTGTTGAGTGCGATTCAGTAAGGGAATTTAGAAATAGATTGACGAAAAGGAGGTGACGAGGGAGGGTGGGGAGGGGGGAGGTTTGGATAGGTTGCCACCGGGTAGTTGTGGCCCATTTGCAGCCTTTAAGTATTTTAATCTTAATCTTAATCTTAAAGTTGAACTAATGGGCCACTTGATCGTATTTCCTCAGAGTATGCCGAGGATATATCTCCGTATGCTACGTTCCACGTACAAAGTCAACAGGCAACATCCCCAGCCCATATACAGACCTTCGTGTATCACGACCATAGATTGGCCGCCATGGAAACTATGCAGCTTAAGAGTGTGAGTGAAACATGGATTTCATCTACGAATATTTTCTTAGTTTTCCTCTGAACATTCCACAATATACAATGTATGTATTCGTTTTTTTTTAACATTTGTAAAAGATACTTTTCTATCGTATTCGGTGGTACTTAAACGATAACCTAATACCATCTGGTTCTTAATGATTTTTAGACGAATCCACGAGATGACTACACTAAACTCCGAGGGAACCAAAAGAGTAAATGTCTTCGATCAGAGAGTTCCGACTACTCTGGCTCGACGGACCATCGTTCGGAGATGATGGCAAGAAGTGAACATCGCCAGTCCCTCCACAGTGCGTACTAACTTAGCTCTTACATTACAATCACATATGATCATACTGATGGTGACAGTGCTACTACGATTTCAGTGGCGTAATAGTATGGTCGTACTAGAGTTGTAGTACTATATAATATAATACATGACTGTTGTTTATTTCTATAATTATAATTAATTCAATAATTCAGAATGAATGAATTATTGGAATGACAATATTAAGAATTACAATAATTGACAGTTTTTAAGTTCATTGTTTACTGATACAAAACCAAATTCGAAGTACGAATCACTTTTTCAATATCTTAAAGCGTTTTTCAAAGTATCAATAAAAAGCAAGGTCCCCTTTACCCTTAACGTGGTGCTAGTATTAGGTGATACTGTGCAGCTATATTGTACCCGGGGGCTGGCACATCTCCCGAGCCGTCCCCTGCTAGTATTACTATGTCTGTTTGTTTGTGCAGCTATATTGTACCCGGGGGCTGGCACGTGTCCCGAGTCTAGCACATCTCCCGAGCCGTCCCCTGTGCCCGAGCGACGCAACATCACCCGAAGACACAGGCACCACGTCAGGTAAAAAGTAAGCCCATTACCTCCACGATACTATTTAAGTACAATTTTAACTAAATTAAATACAAAACATAAAGGACTATTTATGATTTGCGAGTCTGTGTAGGCTAAGTTCCTCTCGAGAGTGAGTTTCCCGTGTGCTCTAGATCTATGGAAGGCGGGACCACTCTTCCGTTCCCTACCAGGCTTGACCCCCCGTCAGGCTTCTCAGATGGTCACGAGCTGAGTGAAGCCGAATGTGATATGGACACAATACGGCGTCTTAAACTCAACCATCAGAAGAGACATCAAAACTTCACAATAGCAGTGTGATCGAAATATCTCAACAGTCCACATTTCTTTGCATCTCTATGATGAGTTACCATTTTATTGGTTGTACCTTCAAAATAGTAGGATATCTTTTCTTTGTATACACATGTCAACATAACTTTTAACAGATTTATACAATGATATAATTTTTAAAATGACCTTGTGTGAAAATTTGAATGTTTTTTTTAAAATTATTTGTGTGTCAAAAATTGTAAATAATTGAAAGTTCACTACAGTATATTGGAACACTTCTGTCTCAAAGGTTATGTTGTATTGTGCCACCAAATAATTCAATTACCATTAATGCTCATATTATATCCATGCAAAATGTATTACTTTGTAGCCCAGAATTTTCTTTAACAACATTATGCAATTTTTTATTTCTAGGCCTAAATGTACCTTGATTACGAAAGTATTTGCTAGGTATTCATGTTATTTTATCCCTCTAGATGTCTTAACTGTGTATGCTGTCAATAAAACACCTCAAGTTGTGCTGTGTATATCTCCAACTAGCAACTGTTGCAAAATATTGGACTTACACTTAATAGTGTGGTTTTTAGTATTGTTAAAATTATGAAAGCAGAAATAAATATATACAAATTCTATTGGTTGTTTTGTTAACATTGCAAAACCTGTGGACTGTATCCATTCAAGTTCTAGGTTAAATTGATATTTTAACAGTCATGTTCACGATACCTAAACTGTGAGTCATATGTTAGAATAACCCATTTATGTGGTCATTTTACTACACGTTGTTAAAATCAAACAATCTGAATATAGTGTTATCAAGTTTCAAATGAAACTTCATATCATATTGTCTATAAGATCCTAAATTGTAAAAAATGATATTTAATAAAGTTGCTTTGCAAATATATTGAGTTATTAGACTGTACTTAGTATTACCCTGGTTGTTGCCGTGGTCATGGTAGATAAGACTCATCTGATAAACCCTGAACACTTTAGATGTTAATGGCATGAGACACTGCTGGGCCAAGAACAGTGACTGACATAACCAGCTCTATTTTTTCGGGCCAGACGCGCCAGAACGCAGTACGTGAATTTTTCTCAAATATAAACAAATATAAAATTTAAAAAGCTGAGAATTTAAAACAGTTGAAGTAGAGATATAAAGATGCAATCAGATCAGCATTAAAGGTTTTCTGTTCCTATCTTTGAAACAACTTGTAATATCGAAATTGTGGGGTAGATACCGCTGCTAGATTACCAGGGTCTACAGATAACGGAACAAAATATATGCCAAATTCATTAATTGAATTAAATCAGACAACTAAATCTCAATAACTGGATTTAATCCAAACATAATGTTTTAAATTACAGAACCTATCAGAAGTTCTACAAATGCACTCTAAACCAAATTCTCTCACATTTAGCATTTCTAATTATAACTAAAAAAAAAATAATAATCTAATACTATCTAATCATAATCCATCACCACTCAAACCTTATGTTCAATAGGTTTGGACACCAACACAATGGATAGAGAAGAAGAAAGAAAGTAAAACAAGGTATACCAAAAAGATGTGTTTATTTTCTACATCAAAATACCTACTTTACACAGTGTACACATCAATCTCAAACATAAAAGTAGCCCCCTTGGGCCATACACAATGTCTCATATTCGAGATACACCTAGGTCTACGTATGCAGTTTTATGCTTGAAATATAGAAACTTTGTTGCCACTGTGTTACTTACATATGGTAAGAACTTAAGATGTTTTACACATCAATACTAATTATTGTACTGCAAATTTCAATTTAAGGCGATTATACTTTTCTCAAATTCACATGGCCAAGTGTTCTACGTCAATGAAACAAAACATTCAATCTCGGAAAGAAATGCTATCCTCTCGAGTATGAATAAGATGCGTGAATATTACGAGCTCAAATTACTAATAACATATTTATACTACAAATTCTATTTTATTTATTCCTAAAGTACGTATGTGTGCGAGCTTACACGCGTTGATATATTTACCAATATTTCAAGATAAAACTGAATTAATAAGATCAGTTCAGACCTCACAGCACATATGTGTATACAGAGCCATTAAACATGAATTCAAATATAATCACAACACTATTTGAAGAGTCCCTGTGATAAACCTAACTCAAAGCAACTGTTCCTAAGTCTCTCAATGTCACATCCCTATCTTGCAATGTTATCATTAGTAAGACGCTCCAATTGCATCACACATACATTACGAACGTGACATGTTCTTCTTGTTAAGGCCTACAACTCTGAGTGAAGTTGTCATCACCTGCCCTCTCATATATACTATCATACTATTCCCTCCATCTCTGGTACATTGCATCACTTTCATTCCATATGCAGCTCTTCACAGGTCTCTTGTAATAAGTCACAATAGTTATACTTCTCAATGATAAACGTTCTTCTTTTGGAGAATTCCCTTTTAGCTTGAGCCATTTCACCAAATCTCTCTTGCTTCTCCCATCTGGTTATCTTGCTGATGATACATTCCAACTGTTCTTTGTACACAATGCATGTCTAGTATGGTGTATTACCTCTTCAGGGAGTTTAGGCTGCCCATATCCAATACTATTCAACTCTCATTTTATTGAAAAGAGAACAATTTTGAACATACATCACCAATTCCAAACCTGAGCAACGTCTAATTAAGCTAATCCACCGTTACACCGCTGCTGCACAAGCTTATAATATAATATACAAATGCAAATACATATAGAATCAATCAATCAATAAATCGATTGAAAGAATTTAGAAGAGAACTAGATTTTCAAAGTTATTAGCAACTCACTTTTTCAATTTTGTTGGGTACAGTTTCTGTTCTGAGAGCTTGGAAACATTTACGTAGGTACTGCTTCAGTTCTATCACAGAGACTCAAGAAGTACAATTAATGTGCTAAGTATTATTTCCTAATACTAACAACTAGAACATCTCACAACATACCCCATCAGTAGAATAGCTTTAAGCTAGGCCTGCATAAAGACAACTCAACTTTTGATCTGAATACATTTTTTTAACATCTAACTGTAAGCAACGTACTATATCAAATCAAGTAAACGGTTCTCGTAAACACTTCTAAATTCTGAATTAAAAAAGAAATTAATTAGCAATGTGTTTAAAAATCCATGACTTAAAAAGTGACACAGAGATGCAATTGTCCTGAAATTTGCACACAGATTGATGGATCTGCCTATAAAATTGGTTTTTCTTAATTGTCAATTTTGATTTTGTTTGTAATTTGTTGTAAATAATGCTTACAATTTGTTCTTAAATTTGACCTGTGGATCTGATCAAGCCGGTAATACTGTACAATGCATCAAATGTGAAAGCGTAGGCGAGAACACAGAAACTTGATCTACAAAATGTTAAATTACGTAAAATAAATTGCTAGATTCCCAAGTTGCTATTCCGTGTCCATGCCTTGTCATTGAACCCATACATAAACAACCCTGTAGATATGGCATGCAACAATGCACTACTTTACATGAAGGAATGTGCAATAAGATGACTAGATACAGCTGGGTCCCACTCACTGCCCAATTCCAATTATTGTATTGGTTATGATAATTAGCGGTATAGAATTAACTTAATAGAGCAACTGTACTTTTTAACATACATAATACTTTCATTGTTAGTTTAGGGGTTAGTATCTAACAAAATTGGTTGACCATTAAATAAATTATCCTATTGATAACAGTACAGTATTGGTCAGCTGTAGGTACGAGATCACACTCATATTATGAACGCATCTTGGCAATATTAGTAGAACTATATTATCTAAACCACAAGTGCTTATTGTACCTACACATAAAGATAACTACCATGTCAGGACAAATATATTTATATATAGTCGTGCAGAGATTGCCGAACGGAGAACAACGCGTCGTGGTGACCCTGGTTAATGGGGGATATTATTCCCTCGAAACGTCGGGTGAGGTGTGTCAAGTCTAAAACACCTACTCATTTTATATCGTGTGACGAAACCCAGAAAATGGTGAACAATAACAATATATATATATATATATTAGAATGTTAGGTATCGCATATAGTATAGGAGGTAAATCCTGTCATGCGACCAGTTTTAATGGTATCCTGTCGCGGTAGACATTTCTTGTCCAACCAGCCCAAGAAGAGAAAACGATTTAACATCGAGTGCATCTTGTCGCACTTAATACTAATACTGGGACTAAGCCCATGATTAAACATAGTTCTAAAGATTATTATATACACACTAGTTTGTCATTCCTATCTTATTAAAAGCAAAAAACCCTGAGGGTGCCAGGAACCCACACCAACAGTATACACATTACTTTGGTAATTTAGCTTAACTGGAGGCAGATAACTGCTAACTGACCACTATCTACATAACTACATATATATAACTACATAGCTACATATATATATGTACATCAATTTGACTTACTATCAACAAGCAGTCAACTAAGTTTGCTATGCATGTAGCATAGCAAATCAAACAATATACAAATAACAATTAATACTTAATAGCGATACAAGCTAAACGTAAAGTGGGAATATTCAGATTATTGAACACAGGTTCTAGCTCAGCATCTTGTAAAATGGGATTCTACCCTTCATCATGTTTGTGTTACTGACTTATTGGCTTGGGTTTAGCAGCTTTGCCACATGTTTTTCTTATAGCTGTTGCACCATGCAATGTATACGAGGAGTTTCCTATTTACCTGTCATATGCAGCATGCAGCAAGGTATCATCACAATAAAATACAGCAAACCAGTCCCAATTCAAGGGACTAGTGAATAGAGAGTTTGCGGGCATGGCAATACAACAATATAATTAATGACTTCCATAATTCAAGTAACGCAGTCAAGCTAACGGTGACCAGACCAAGTTCCTTAGTGCTGCAAGTTGTTCTTAGTGACTACAATGAAAATGGCAGTGCTTTTTTCCTTGCCTTTTACTAATAAAAAAAAGTATACTCCCTTGCATAAGTTAAAAAAAAAAAAAAAGAGTGGCAATTACTAAAATAAATATGTAGTTAATAGTTATTGTCGACCCACTCAATGAATACTGAATTTACATCTGAGTCATTATAAAATGTAATAACTGTTTCAAAATTCCAAGTGTTCCAATTTGAATAGTACTATACTGTACATAACTCTTGCCCATGACTAATAACAGACACTCTTGACACTAGGACCTTCATATGGAAAACACAATGAAAACTAATACATTTATACATAATAGTTTTCTCAAACCTTTGAACTACAGTGACCCTGATCAAATTATCCTAAATTTCGATGTATATTGTACACTCATGAGTCATTACTCATACAACTATAGTATGTTGTATACCAAAAGTACGGTTAACAAAACAAAATATTCATATGAACACATTTCTCAACTCGGGCTATATGTAGCCGCGTTAGTGCAGGTAATTGGATCTTGTCTTGATCCAATAAAATGTACTACATTATAAGTTTATAACATATTTACATTTTCATGGCCAGGAATAGATCTATTATTATGTTTTGAGTGAACTCAGTCACATCAAATGACGAAGAACCCGCTAAACATCGGTGGACACAATGCGTAAATGCTTTTCATCATCTAGACGCAGTTTATCCAAAATCATTAGATTAGATATATGTAATATTATTAATAATGTACTCCTTAGTACACATAGAACATACATGTAAAATAAATTAGTAGTGATGGGGATCGAGTGCTTTAGTGTATTAGCACAGTATACTGTAACTAGCCATGCAGTTAGGAAAAAGCCGTATTTGATCTTTACGCTTCCTATTCAATACACTCGATTCATAGGGAAATGAGATCATAGAAATTACTGTATTGATTGATCCACTTATAGGGGATTAATTCTCCAACTTCACTCGTGTTATATTTTCTGAATAAGCATTTCTAGTACAATTTTAGAATGAATGGTTGAACATTAACAGAAACAGCAACTGCTCAAATATCACACACTGTATAGGTAGCTCACAGTGCAGCAATAACCAACAGTGTGATGTGGTACCGGTATGATCGCATGCCCAGCTCGGAACTCCTTACGTTTGACTGGTCACTCATTCCGGTAAATTACATTAATCCTGCAATTAAGTTATAATCGAAAAGTTTGCCACACAAAGATTTGAGAAGATAAAGACAAAGCCAAATGCTATGAGCGTTTATCTTGGGTCTACCCCTTCGTCAGTACCCGCGAGTCCAACGAACGTTCCCAGATTACGGTAAAAGGTACATCCAATAGACTTTCTAGAGTTGGAAGCTATGTGCCAAAAATATGGCATCCCGTAAAGTCTGCAGGTGTAAATGTCCTTTCGCCAGTTGCAAGACTGGGCTAAAAGCTGGGGTTCGGCGTTCCGACAAACCTGAGTTACAAGATGAGCCTACCCACAGGCATTTAAAACCATGTTCAGCACTGCAATCATGTAACTTTGATCGCTAACGTTGAAATCGTTATTGTGTAGCCAATGAGAATCGAGAATTCGAAGAAGTTCACAAGAACTAGTCAAAATCCAGCAAGCTGTGAGCAACAATGGAAGTCTTTTGTTTTTATTGAAAGCCTGTCAAAATGTATCAAAATTTACACTTTTCTGAGTAGATCCATAGAGAAACTTCTCACAGTACGTATTTATTCTCATATTCCATTGTGATCTAGGGGTAGGTCTAAACTCTAAAGGTATATTCCGTCCTATTTTAGTTTTGTGAAATAAAGTCGTTTAAACACCGGCGTTTCCGCCATTTTTTGGTATCGAAAGCTGTTAATGGCTGGGAGCTCGCGATCGAGAGGCGCGCACGATTTTTGTGATGATGATAATAATGATATTTGGGGTTTACGTCCCATATTTTTGTAACTATGGCTAGTTGTCATCCCCGGAATAAGTGTTCAACGTTTAATAGCGTTACCGAGCTGTACATAATTGCATTTAAGAGCTACGATCGTTCAAACGTACAATTTTCAACGACGTCGATCGTTATCTAGCCTACCAAAGTTACATGATCGCAGTGCTGGTCCAAGGACATATGTCTCATCAAATATTGTGGGCATTTTGAAAATTTTGACTAATGACAATTAGGTGAGGCCAGTATGCAGATACATACAATAATGTAGCCCTTACTTTGCAATTAAATACAGTAGGCCTACTCAAAAAAAGAAAAAAAAAAATTTTGTTTTCCAATGTAGCTTAGTTCACTTCTTCAAGCCCACTAATTTTTCATTTTCTTGAAAATTGGCTCAATGGTTATGTTTTTATGAAAATACTGAAAGGTTATCACATTTTCGGTACGGTAAAGCATAATTAATGGTTAGCATTTAATTTAGTATATTTACGAGAGAAAAACTTTAAATTAACATAAATGGAATGCATGTGTCAGCTTCCCACACATTTTGTCATGCTAATCCCATTACAGAGAGCATTTATTAATCTAGAGAGCTACTCCCCATCTCACGTGGTATAATAACCACCGACTATGCTAAGCCCTAACAAGTTGACCACACAGTACAACAAGAACTAAAGCATGTTAGTCATAAAGCATCGAGATTGGAGAGGAAACAGTATAGGATTGCGTGTTCTGGGGTAGATTAACTACAACACCTTGAAACCAAAGACCTTCAGAAGAAGAAATACCACTGTGCAGAAGTTAGATATTTTACTACTGTACATGCATGGAGGTTAATTGTGTGTGCAGTGTTCAGGCTAGGCAGTTAGTAATAAAGAAGTAAGGCTAGAGTATGGTTATAGAAGAGAAGATAGCTTGGCCTGATCCATGCACTGAAAACATCTTAACAGAAAACTACATGTTTTGACAACATATAAATAGCTTTGGCTGGACCTAAGGGGCACCAGTTTCACTCGGCAGCATTTATGGCAATGGTTTTGCCTTTAGGGTCATCAAACCGATCCATAGTTTTTATATCCATAATCATGCAAATACCGAATCCCATAATCCAGGCAAAGATTATTGTCACAAAAAAACCAGATAAAATGGGTGCTGTCATGAAGTATACGCAGTCATAAGCATCGCTAAATTTAGGAACTCCCCCTTCCTCCATGGCTGCTTCAAGTTCCGGCTGGACCTAAAATAGCAAAAGGCCGAAATTAGTGTCGGAAACTCCTTCCCCTGCACGATTTTCAAGTACGTGAGTGCTCAAAGAACAAACCTGGATATCGGAGAAGGTCAAGGAGGTTACTTCTACATCTTTAGGTGGTGTATCTTCAAATCTAACACCCTGACTACAGTGGTAAGAAAACCCGAATGGAGCTTCGATCCCTTTGGTACTCAAGGTATAATTCTCGGAGCCGTAAGTCAGATCAAGGTCATTGAGGCTCCAGTAGCTGGGAGACAGCACTCGGAAGTTGAACCTACATAAAAACACCACTGAAGAGTCACATAATACAACATCTATCCAAGGAACAGATTAAACCAACATAGAATTCAAAAGGAACAAAAGGAAAAACTTAAGTAAACAAGAGAATAAGTTGTAGGCCCCAATTCTATTGTCACTACTGAAAATGTTCTCAGCTTTAGTAACAACTTAGGATATACCTCTAGTCTTTGTTTGAGTGACAGGGCATCTGCATATTGCAACATTTCATTATTTTACACAACTCTTCGGTTTTCTTCGTCATTATTTCAGTTTGTACCATACATCACGATTTGAAATTGTTTTTCTTACTTTCGATGTTGACTTTCACAATTTACAGTGATTAATTGATTGTTAGTATTTCACTCAGCAGGGGGGTGAGTCTCGACTTCCTCGCGGAAACGAAACTTTCGACAGGAAAGAGTTGGAAAGAGTTGAAAAGAGTTGGGACGTGGCCTAGGCTAGGACTACACCACGTGATGAATTGACGTCACTTTCGTCTGTAGGATGTTATTCCGACAGCCAAATAGCAGATGGAATTACTTTCCACAGTCGAAAGTGACGTCAGAAGATCACGTGGTCTAAGTCTAGCCTAGGTCTAGGCCCAACTCTTTTAGTTTAGGCTATTGCTAGGCTACAATAAGCCTAGGCCTACATTAATAGGCCTACATTAGTAACGTAGTACTACAGCCTAGTCTATATAATGTATGGAACCTAATATAATGTGTTGTAATAAAGTATTAGCTTACTTATTGTTAACGTCGTGCCCGTTTGACATGTTTATCAGAACAAATGATAATGCTTTAATAACAATATCCACCGCCACCTGGATGATTCACCGATTCACCGCTAGCAGACTGTGGAAAATACTTAAAACACGCCACATGGTTCCGATTGGTCAAGAATAGTTTTCAGCCTGTCGAAAGTTTCGTTTCCGCGCGGAAGTCGAGACTCACCCCCCAGGTCCTAATAATACTTACGACACTATAACTTGGGGAGTAGTAGGATACACAACAATTAGCCTGGATTCCCTAGGGGCCTCGCCAGGTTCGGAAGTTACAATCGGAGATATATCCAAAGTAGTCAGGTTCCTATAAAAAACAAATCACAAAAATCAGTAACCAACTTCTCTAAAATGAACAAAGAACAGAATCAGCATCAGCAATCATCGCCGTGAGTTTTTCTTCGTTGGCAACAGCACTTTTTGCTATCGTTTGTCAGTGATACAATAAGTGTCATTAAAGATATGTTGTTTTTAACCCCTCCAGCTGGTTCAGATATGTGAACAATCCTTGCAGTGCTATAGTAACCAATTTTTAGCTTTTCACCAACATATGCTTCTAATCACATAACTCACAGGTTCTGTGATCACTGTGAAACAAGTCTCATCTAATTACCGATACTATTCATATACATTCATCATACAAATAGTAGGTACTGACATTAAGTATTTAGTGGCAAAAACACTTTTTTACGATATAGTTGTTGTAGGCATCCACCATGACAGCCTAAACGCTTACACTCACAGGTTGTTGATGTAGTTTACATATTATGAATGGCTTTAGCTAATATTATGACCATCAATGGAAAACAAGACATGAAATAATCCAACTACAAAACGCTGAATACATCGAGTTCCATTAATTGAAACGAGATAGCGCCACAAGGTTTTTTATCGTATAATGTATGGTAAAGGAAAAAACACCTAAACAAGAAGCAGAAATGCTGAACAAGACCCCTTGACTTACTTTCCCTTGATCACCAGTACTGGCAGTGACCCCGTATACAGATATATAGTGTTGTTCCCATTGTACAAGTTGTAACTGTCTTCCCCTTCCTGCACTTCCCTCCTCGACCGGACCCTCCGGGCAGGAGTATCTTCATCCGACTGCTAAGGAAAGTGAACTCAAATCAGTTTACTTGGTTGTACCATTTGACAATAACATAGTTGGTCCAAGGTGGTTGGATGAAAGCTCTACTGTATTGTAGAGGACAACTTGTTGTCTTACTTACCCACGACGAGTGTTGAGCCGTGTAGATGGCAACTACGTTATCATGCTTTTCAAGCAAATTCTCATACATGTCAGACATAAATGAATCTGGAAAGACAAATTGCATTAAAAACTAGGCGCATATCAATCTAAGTCGAGCTTTTATAGGTACTTGCCGTGCAGGACGTACGTAATATTTCACCGCTGGTTGACCAATAAAAAATACATTTTTGAAAAATACAGTGTATTTAAATAGCCTAGGGCCTATTAGACCTACTGGCCACCAACTAGTACGGACGGCTATGGTTAGGAGGAGAGTAGTAGTTTGTACCACCCTGACCAAGTCCAATGTTGCCTGACTTGGCTTCTTTCACAAAAAACTGGCAATAACACTGAATTACTTCAGGTCAGAAAACTAAGTAAATCTGTGGCCTGCCTTACCATGTCTTTTAAGCAAATGTGGTCTATCTTCATTTTCTGCAGCATCAAGAAGATTCACGAATATTAATGTGTTGTTCGTTGAGGTTACATCCGGCTTCAAACCATCAGAATACAATGACGCATGCAGCCAGTTATCTGACCAGCTACGTAAAATATGTGTCGGAGCATGTACACTTGGCAAATAAGTTATTGCTTCTGTTGATGCGGCCAAGTTTTGAAGCTTTGGATATGATCCTTGTCCCAAAGCATCTTGCCAGCTGAAATCTTCAATGCTGAGCTGCAGAAACAAGAAACATACTACATTTGAACTACCTCACCACAATGCAGAAGGCTAACTGATAAAAGGGATGTGTACTTCTCCAAATGCCAACCTGTGTTTTACAAAAGAGAAATCCAGAGATTAAGAGGAAATAGAACACACAGCATTTTACAGGATTCTATTTCATTCTTCTTTTAAATTTTACTAGTATTTTAAACAGTATTTGGTACAAAAATGGCATTTATAAATTATAAATGCCAGGTGGTTAATACAGTAAACCACCAGTTATACGATGCTCAGTTGTACGATATTTGTACATATACGATGAAAACGATTGGTCCCCACCAACTTGCTTAGTGTATTTATGAATAAAACAATCAGTTATACGATATCGGATTATACGATATTTGGGTTTATACGATGTATTTTTAGCTCCAGGCAAGTATGGAACTCTCAGTAATACGATATCGCGTTCGCGCGCTACGTGTTGGCGGCCGATGCAGCATCAGTAGCCGCGAGCCGTGTTTCCCGCTGCCCGGGCTTCTGTACGATACGTGATCCGTGATCCACGATATTATGAGTTCTTCTTGTAGGCCATTTATAAGCGTGCATGAATTCATTATAGCAGTCAACCATTTTATATTAAATTAATAGATTTACCACGATTAGTTTAATGTGTCAATATTATTATGTTAATTGTTAAAAACAATAAAAGATAAAGGTTTCTTATAATCAATAAATTCAATCATTTACTGATGTGACTAGTTTATGGCCTAACCCCTAACCCCCCCCCCCCCCCCCCCCCGACCACAACATACCACTACCCATAATTTGTTTTATAGCTGCCACATGTTCTTTGGCTGTAAATATCAATAATCAGTTGTACGATATTTTGATTTATACGATGGCATTAGCCAGACCCTCGACGATCGTATAACTGGTGGTTTACTGTATATTGTTTTACCATACATTGTTGTCTGAGTAATGATTACTTACATTTTCTTCTACAAACACAACAACAACCTTATGTTCAAGTCTTTTGGTCAGAATTTCCTTGAATTCATCTGAACTAATTCTGAGTAAGGCAGGAATAGACTGGCCGCTTCTGGAATCGCTGCAACAGTCAATGATCAAATTACTTAGCCTTATGTCACAAATTCGAAGAACTGTTTCAAAGCTTACAGTTTAACATAAATGTTCAAACTTAAGTTTAGAACATAAGATTAGAATTATAACTGTACGTCTTTATTGAAGCAGAGAAAGATCTGTACCTATTCATTGTTAGCAAAAATCAACAAATGAAAAACCTTAGGCTACCCCGAGCCTTAGTAAAATGACTCTAAGACTACCTTTCTGATACTGGCGTCCTACCGGTCATTGACATATTGGCCAACCAGCAAACGATATTTGAAATTTAAGATACTCGCTGGTTGGCCACTCGCACTCATATGATGAAAGCATCGTTTCAAGGTAGGATAGCATTGAGCAATGAGCCTGTCTTTTGGTTAGTGTAATGTGAATAAACCTATACTACAATGTCTGTATCAAGACCTATAGCCTCTAAATGGGCTATTACTATTATTATTATGAAATCTCCAAATCAGTACATAGGCTAAACCTGATAGCACTTAGCTGCAGAGATTACAACCACTCCAATTAATATATTATCTTATCTCTTGTTGAGACACTGATCACAAGACTGGCACATAATAGTGTACTTAACCCTTGCTTGCACACAAGATGACACATGTGGCATGACAAACTGAGTAGGCTATTTGCAATTTAGAAATTGTAATTAAAAAGTAAAAAGTCGTTACGGACTGCTAGGCTTATACTAGATATAGGCCTATGTAGTGAAAACTGGAACCTATTTTCCATATAATTAAATGATAAAGGTACCATAGGTCCCAATTATTTACCATCCACATGTTACCTTTTTTACAGAATGTTGCAAAGGCCGTAACACCCAGTTTCTTGAGGTCAGAGCTTTGAAAACATTGGGAAGTAAAATTAAAATTTGATTTTTAAATAATTAGTTCTGCAAGAATAAGATTAATCTATGATATTTTCAGTTTTAATGAAGTTACTCCTACGTTTAACATTAAAATTTTGTTTGTGAATTGTTACTAGTCTAGGCCTAGGACCTACTTGTGCTCTAAATAGATGGCTATAGCAGGTTACTAATTATAGATTGGACAAAACAACTACTGTAAAATTGTAAAAAAAAAAAACCTACTGGTTTTAGACATATTTAGCCTATCTTCGAGTCTGTAGGCCTAGTGCTTACAATGCCACATGGTGAAGTGTTCTTACTTTTGCTGTTTTTTTTTTTTAATTATGTGGTGGTCTAGCAATATTGAGATACGATTAAAAGTCAAGTGAGTGACGGTAGTTTTGCACTAGTCATAATACTGAGACTATCCCTCCGCTTCAAGTAAATTGGCAGGTTCTTGGTGTTTACAAACTGGTGCTTACCAATATTTCCCCAGTTTCACATCAGAATTTAGACACCTCTAAAACATTTAAATTTAATTGACAGGTAGGCCTAGATTAACTTGAGTCTTACTTCATTTGATAGTAGCCTATCCTTAGGAGACCAGCACATGGTCAGGATCTAGCTTTTGCACAATATTATTTGATTGTGTGGGGGGGCAGGGTTCAGGAGCACTATTAGGCATACTGATACCTAAGTAGTCTCTAGGCTCAATGTGTAAAAAAGAGGTGTGGATCTTTGCATGAAATTGTAGGGTTGTAGGCCTAGTTAAAATACGTGTTTTACAGTGATGATTCCAGACATTTTTCCTAGGGGGGGCTGTTAAAAATCTGGGGTGTTGCCATATTAGTAACTCATTTTAGTGCTTTTTTTTTTTTAACCCCGTGACAAAAGGCAGGGGTGGAGGGGGTTACGGTCTCTGTTGATGCCATCCTTTCAGTTTTCGAATATGAGGTGATTCTTATTTGCCATTTTTACCTTTACCTAACATCGTTTAAATAGAAAATAAAATGTTGCAACATTTATGGTGATGAGTTTTTCGTGGAAATCGATTTATTACCTAGTCCTATATGAGGTGAAAAAATATACCTCATTTTCTTGTATTTTGCATTGCAAATTTACATTACTTTATGTGATTTTTCAATCTGCTAGGGGGGGCATTTACAACTGCCAGGGGGGGCTCCGCCCCCCCCGGGATATGCCTGAAATCATCACTGGTGTTTTAAGATGTGATTGCAGGCTGGGGATTGCCCACTTTGAGGATGCTGTGACAGCCGACTTTGATACAAGTCAAGCCGAGTTTATATAAAGTCACAAGGTTTTGTTATAGTCGTATGGAATTGCAATAAGGTATAAGCTCTGTAGCACTGATTCAACGTTTATGGCAATTCATTGGCTTGTTATAAGCGAGTAGTGACGTTTCAACCCCTGATTGGCCCGTCACAAGGAATATGGTATTGCAATAAGAGAGTTGAACATTTTTCAACTCGCTTGTGACTACGACTATAGGCTATGACTATTGCAATGACAAGTTTGTGTGAACCATTGTATGTGATCCCTATCTTCCAACTCGGCTTATAACTAAACCATAATCCTTGTGACTTTATATAAACCTGGCTTCAGAGTCCCTCCCTTGGCTACACTGTAGGTCTTAGGCCTAGATCTAGGCCTTGGTAGGGACCACCCCTATCGGTCAATGTATGATCATCTTAGGCCTAATTCATTCACTTTTGAACAACAATTAGCCTATTGATAGCCCCTAGGCCTTGGTAGGCGCCTACTGTCCACACATTTATCCGAATGAAATTTGTTTTACTTCATTACCTAGGCCTAGGTATAATCTGAGCCTTCTCTACAGTCCTTGACCTAGGCCTAGCCTAGGCCCTAGGTCTAGGCTAGGCCTAGCCCTAGGCAAGGCTAGCTTAGGGCCTAGGCCTAGAATTCTGCAGAAAGTGGCTTCCTAAATAAGGTTGTCTAGGCTTTACTTGAACTCTTACCTTGAAGACCCCCACATATAAACAGGGACATATTCTTTTGCAATCACTGATTGAAAACTGCATACTAAACAAATTAAAACTAGCGTTATTCTCAACAAGCAAACCGACGGCACAGCCATTATTGAGATCTCCAGGAATGAATTATGATAAGACTAATCACTGTGACTGATAAGACGAAAATGGGCAGCAGGGGATTGAGAGGCGTAACGCAGTTGAACACCTGTCTCGTCAAGGGGCGGGATTTAAAATTCCAGTGTACAAGGCTGTGGACCCGCCACAACAACCTCAATTTGAAAAATATATTATTGATAAATGTTATGAAACCCGTTACAGGAGGCTGGATGTAGGCACATGTTACTCTTCTATGAAATGTTTAGGTTCGAGTCCCATCACAATCAATTCTCACTAGATTCTTTAATTTAATAGTTAATTTATATTTGTAGTCTTGATCTAGAGCGACTTGAACGTAGGCCACTCCCCGTCACGTTCAAGTCGCTCCACTAGTCATTTTATTTTCAACGTGTGGAAAACTCACTCCTGCTTACTAGGCTAAGGTATTTATTGGTTAAGGCAGTGGCGTAACTAGGAATTATTTCGGGGGGGGGGGGGGGGGTTATTAGGGAAAAGTGAGATGAGGGGACTGAAAGGGGTCTGGGGTGAAGCCCCAGCCGCCGGAGGCCATTTCGCGGAAGGCGAAATTTTTTGTCACTTCAATAATTATTTCGTGCCTTTTAGACTTAAAGAATACTACTCAAACCACTACTTGTTTGTTTGTATTATATTGAAGTTACAGTGTTACAGTAGGTATTAATTATAGTTCTAAATAAGAATTGCATAGAAATTGTGTTTTTAATGTATTATGGTTGTTCAATATAATCTCAACATAAAGTGAAACATTGTGGTCACAATTCACATACGTTATATAAATTTTAATTCACAGACCGTGATATTGTAATATTAGATAAATGTATTTTTATTTATAGGTACCTTCACTTTTACTGGTTCAAGCGAAAGGTGTATTAGTTGTAGATGAACACATAAATAATATAATTGAATTATTGAAAGAAATTATATATCTTATCTAAGTGAAGTGGTATGATAAATATCATGACAATGTTGCTTGTTGCAATTGTTGTACACAGAAGTGGTTTAAGGATCTTACAATATAGTATTAAGTAAATGTAGTATTAAGTAAAATCATTCTCGATGTAGTTTCGGGGGGGGTTTAAACCCCCCCCCCCCTTAGTTATGCCACTGGGTTAAGGTCTGGTAGGGAAACGCTCTATGTGACGCGTTGATAAGAGAGCATGTCCACGAGGAAAGGAACCCCCATTGTCAACAATCAACCAGTGCATGTACAGCCTTCCAATTAACTTACGGATAGCACAGCGTCTAGAGTGTCGGTATCTGGCCATATTAGACCAGTTGGGCTCGGTCCCGACCAGCCCATTCCATTATTCAGTCTGATCGCCGCTGGTCAAGACCAAAACGCATTCCCCAATTTGACCGGTCGTGGGGTGGTCGAGGCAAGCCTATCGCCGATGTTTGGCAGGGAGCTCTGGTCGTGGCTTAAAAAATGCATAAGCATTGTTAGACAGTATACACTGGATTGTAAATTTAAAGCATATTTAGCATTCCTCTATGGTCTGTTAACATTTAAGCATTATGGGATGGCTAACCTCCACCACCATTTTTATGGCCGAGCCAAAATTCCCATCTCTAGTAGGAGCTCACTAGTTGGTATCTTTACAAGACCTTTCCTGCTAATACATACTAGCTAGTGGCAATCGATGTCTTTTGGTCACCGGACTATGATAGTACTTCTCCTGACATAATAGACTAGCCAGACTTGGCATTGATACACATTCTCAATGAAATTAAAACTTACACTATTGTCAACAAAGTTTTGCACGAAAATAGACTTGGAGGCTTTTTCAATGTTTCATTTACTTTGTGATACCGAAATGACTTACAATCATAATAAGTAAATATATTTATTGGGACTCATGGGCATAATATGTCATATGTTTGCAACAAAGCAGAGCAAATACCTAGCAAAATGGGAAACCACTTCAGAGCAAGGATATTTTATTATTGCTAAAGAAGAATATACTTGTACAATATAACATATTTATCCAAGGTATATTTAAAACAATTCAACTAGGTAACAGTTATGTATCACATGTCCTATCCATTTATTTTGTCAATCACCGCACAACATCAAGAAGTGCCATAAGTACATATATTATGTTATCACAGGATGTTAAATTTTCCTGATGCATGTACATCAGCATTCCTTCAGTTGCAGCCACATTCGAGCACCTCAGATCAAGAGTTACAACATAATTAACTGAGCATAATGAGGGGTTCTTACACTACATTTCTATAAAACTAGTATTGCAAGGCAGACATTATTTAAACACAACACAACTTTTCACATTTAAAATCACAACTGATTGAAATGTGCTACTAGTATTTATTTATAGTTTGTATCAACTTTTCCGTTATTGAAGCACTGGTGTAAAAACATAATATGACCCTAATTGTATTGAGTAATAAATATAAAACTTATGGAATTTTCAGCAAAATAATGAACACAGTTATAAGAATCTTAATTTAACAAACTGCAACTCTAGGTCATAGCCCCTGTCCCCACCAGAAAAATAAGTGTCTCACTTTAAATTTGAATTATTTGTATCATGTTTGACTTGATTCGTATGGTTCAATGAACCTGTGAGTTTACTCCTACTTCTAATACAGAAGGTCCAGCATTTGATTCCCAGTTTGGGCTAAGTTTCCTTAAACTTCTAGAATTTACATTAATCTATCAATATGATGCAAGCAAGTAGTAAATGGTTCAAGTAGGTGTATAGCCGTCATAGCAATAACGCACATAATAAGTGATGAGATGTCTTTCACTGAAAATCAGTTATCACAGGATTGGTAGACAACAAAGATATTTCTTTATGTAATTCTAAAAAATAAGTTGTATGGTGGTGATCTATGAAATTAATATTCTTACTTGGGCAAACCTCTAAAACATGAAGCATTAATAATTTAATATAAATCAGATACTTATTTGACTGCATAAGTTAACTTTCTGTTATGCTATACTGTTATGTGAATATGACATATCACTAAATTTCAATGTAAATAAAGTCAGTCAAATTATAACTTACTAGAACGAAAGTTATATACCAGCATTTTATGTACTTCAATACAAGAACAATTTTAAACAATATTCCTAAAAAAAAAAATGGGATTTTGAATGTACTGACTGTATAGGGTCAGTACCCCTGGTGAATGTGGGGGATGACTCATAACATTTTGAGGGCTCTTCTCTCCACCACCTCACATTCAAGCTCCTTTCATGGTAAGCTTTCCTTCCCTTTTCTCCCGCCACTAAACACAGCTTTTGTTGTATTTCACCAAAATTATATACCACCTTTTCAACTTCTTAACACTGCTTTTTGCAAGTTTTATTTACCATTTTTCGGTGTCCCTAGTTACGAGACTATACCATACCTAAAACACTGTAGCCCTTTACCCAGGTTGGGTGTTTAAAACTGCATTCATAGTTTTCAACTCAAAAAATACAAGACTTAATTATTACTTGTGTGACTTATTTGATTGGGTGAGTTATAATAATCTAGCTATGCAAACACTATTAGATTGTGCTATCGCCTGAATGTTTGAATATTACCCTAAACATTGGATCAGTCTACAACTAAACAAAGTTACAGTAGTACATTATAAAATGATGTTAACACTTAAACAACAGATTTGAAACTAACACCTTGCCTACATTAAACTATCATGTGTGACACTAACTTAAATAACATAATCTATGTTATCGTACCAGCTAATAAGCGCAGAATGTGTCTTTCAAACACAACTCAAGATTGAGGTTGTAGAATTATTGCAGGTAACTTCAATTGTTTTGTGGTGGTGTGGTTACAAAAACATATTAGCCCTTAACAAACAAAATTATAGCCAGCTTCCGCGTGGGCCTAGGAATGAAGATACCCCGAGACATTTGGGGCACTACCATAACTACGAAAAAACAGACAGCTATGCCCACTGTACGAGGCGACTAAAAGAGCTGACCTCGTGTTACTTATTTCTCATTCAGTGCATCGATGACAAACAAGTATTGGATAAGACAAATGTTAAATTATTTTTAACTTCAGGGGAATGAGTTGTTTTATGTATATTGTATGAAGGTAACGAAAGAAACACTGGCCCATTGATTTTAAGGAAGTGTTGATTTTCCTTCATTTAGCTCACATTCTTGTAAGAAAGATGGGGACCTGACTTTGATTTGCATGTACTAATTGTGTACTCGAATAATACAGTATTCACGTTAACAGACTACTGCCCATTGATATAGCTATACTGAAAGTTGTACACAAAAATGTATATTGCATTTTGTCTGTTAAGCGACTATGCGTCACAACTTTACATAACAAAATACTCTGGGCATGGTACAAATTTTCAACTTCACACCCTTCAAAGTTAGTTATTATAGCACATTGCTTTTGTGTATTTGTACTTGTTACACAGCTGAGCTGTTGTCAAGTTAAAACACACTATACATTCATTGATTTATCCAACAGTGGGAGAAATGAAAACGATATTGACATGAACCGCAATTGAAAAATAAACAAATGTATATGTACTTCAACCACGAGGTGCAAAATGATGTATTTTCAAGAAGTTTCGTATAACTTTGAGTCTGCTGTGTAATACACTAAAATGTTAGCAAAACTAAATAGTAAGTATACTAGTAATGAACTAATCTACTATAATGAAGTAGCTTTCTTATAATCCAGTATCCTACAGAATGTTAAGGTAATTTTTAATTAATAGTTAAAATATTATAGATGGATGATTAACAATACGTAGTTAGCTAAATTTAAACTAATATATATGTACGTATATCATCAAATATACTAAAGCTTGTTGAAGTAAGAGTGACCAGACATCCAATTATTGGCAGGCATTACTAACAGTGTTGAGCTCTTTGTCACCATCCAGCTAGCATACACATTTCAGAAGTGAAGCAAGCCATTCAATTCAAATGTCTTCAATTTTATTGGAATTAATGCATCAGGTTTAGAAGTGTCTTCATTGTAAACCTGATCTGAAATCAAGCTTTAACTTGACATACATTTCAAATCTGGCATCTGCACACCCCAACGCTCCAAAGAAACATATGAAATGGTATCAGATTCTTGCGGTTCCCTCTACTTTAACCTGTTTAGTGCCTAGCTACTGTTTGGAAATCTGATCATCCTTTAGGTACGTACGTGTAATGTATTACCTAAATACACATAAATTAAGACGTATTGCGTATCTTGATAGCATTAAATTTGGCAAAATATTGAAGCTATTATATAATACTATAATACCCGATGTAGTTACATGTTAATATAAGCCAGAAATTTAACAATATTCAATAATCAATATTGACAGTAAATAGAACACAAATTACCAACTGTGTGATATTTAGTAGCAACCACTGTCTTTCTTGGATGTGAGGTTCCTCGGAAAAGCGGTAGATGCTGCCGAAATATCACCCAGTTGCTAATTGCATTTTCGGTTAGCAACTGTGACATTTGTTCAGTGTATGTCAACGTATGTCAACAGTGTTTGAAAGCTCAATGGGTAATACTGCAAGTACTGCAGCAAACCGCTATTATAGCAGTTGGTTATGTTCTGAGAGCTGACACTTACATGACAGCCATACCTGCGTGTGTGTGTGTGTGTGTGTGTGTGTGTGTGCGTGTGTGTGTATATGTGTGTGTGTGCGGGTGTGTGTGTGTGTGTGTGTGCGTGTGTGTGTGTGTATATGTGTGTGTGTGCGGGTGTGTGTGTGTGTGTGTGTGTGTGTGTGTATGTACTATCAGATAAGGATGGAACACCAGAGACGTGTTAAAAGTTACTACATTTATGTAAATGTATAGTACTTCAACAGATGTGACGGAACAATGAAAAATGTTTTTTCATACAGACAATTACCTTTCTCATAGACTTCAAAATAAAATGAAAATATAACTACAGTATTATTATTTATTGGTGCTGTCCAAATTATGTGCCAGTGGAACTTCAGTTATACAAATCTCATTTGAACTAGTCTGTCAATTAGTATAGACTTTGTGAATTTAAATGTCATCAAGATTCAAGACATTTTTTCTATTCACTAGTGCATTTTTACCAGTTATAAAATTTTAAAATGTCATACCAAAAAAACAAATGTATAAATAAATTGGGTTCCACTAATGCATGTATATTGTTTTAATTTGTTTTTTTTATAAATTACTATGCATATTGTTATCAAATCACAACCCGCCTTTATTAACTAGTATAACTGTTTTGATGCCTTTTTCCTCATTCCTACTAGCAGAGTTACAAAGATCAATAAACAACATGACCATCACATGCCAATATCTAATATTTAAACTCCTAAGTAAAAGATAAAATACCAACTTGACATGCAATATTTTCACTGTTACATAGTTAAGGATCAGATAATCACAAAGGGATAGTTTCAAACAATTCCTTCGCAAACTTGAATGGAAATTTTAAACCAGTTTATCAGTAGTATTTTGAAAGGGCTGCCACTGTTTCTGACATTCTCTCAATTACAAATCTCATCATTCATTACGTTATGAACAGATAATAGCGTTTACATTAAGGATATTCTTAAATAATAGCTAGATCTATTACAATCAATCTATAATATACTCAATATGAGAATATTTCCAAACATTGACAAATCATGTATATCAAGCACAGGTTTTGCTGGTGTTTCTACACATATGATAAATTAAAATTTGAAAACATAACAGATCCTAATATCAATATAAGGATAGATTATGGAGACAATTCTAATGTATAAATCAGGATAATGATATACCCTATAGTACAAATTTACCATTATACTTTTTTGTCTTGTAATCAATACAAGACATTCACAATCAATACTTAATATACAAATTTAACAATTTATTGGGACCTAAGACATAATTATTAACTTGGAGAAAGTAAGTACCAACTGGTTTAACATTTACCAGAATGTTACCAGTTGGGCAAGCAACCTCTCGGCGCTCGCTGCACTTCCTCTTGGACTGTCTCTTCCTTGACTTATATAAAGGCTTTTTAAACTTTACTTAGTAAAGGTGAAATTCATTCAGATTTTAGCAGTAATCTACAATTAATCCCAGGTGGGTATATATACAAATGTTGCTTAAATGTCATATTAAATAAGACTTTAGCCTACTGAAGAAAGATGAGAGAATTTGAAGAAAGATGAGAGAATTTTCAGGAAGATCTGTTATCTGAGCTCGATTTCCAATTTCACTTGAAATTCAAGCCGAGTTGCTAAATCTCGCTTTACTTAAAAAATGCTTGCTTGCCCAGCCCTACCAGTTAGTACTACATTTTCAAAGTTAAACAATAACTATCCAGCCTCTATTGGACCATTCAATGCCTGACCGTGGATGTTTGTCTAAAATACTGTCGAGTTGGGATGCAACCCTCTCAACTGTAACAATCCAGCCAACAATGTATATAATAGAAACATACTCCCGGTATTACAGAATGTGAATCTTGGCTTGGCCTGCCATGCCTGATTTAAGTGGAAATAAATAGGTAGTCAATATGCTTCTTTAGTACCGTTAGAAACCTCACGTGGGTGACTATGCAATTCTTTTTGTACAATCCAATTACAAAGATAACATAAATATAATAATAATATGATAATCAATAGCTAGAATATTTAACTCTACTAAGATTATTTCTAAAAATATTCAAAACAAAAATAATATTAACTAATAATTTAAATTTTTTTACACAAAGACGAATCTAAAATATTCTAAATGCAAACAGTTAAAGTGGCTAAATTGCAGGTGACCACTAACATGTTAAGATAGTTGGAGGGTTAGGGTGGTGAATGTACGACAAGGGGAAATTGTAATGCTTCTACAAAATAGAATGAGTTTAATGTGGTAATATTGTACTATTCCTAATGTGGGAAAGGGTAGGCCTACTATTTCTGCACCAGTGAAGGGAATGCAATGTGTGCAGTGCATGGTGGGTGGTGGGTTTCAGCAGATCTCTACTTTGTACTGTTTGCATAGAATAGTGGTTATCTGAAATACACCCAACCTATACAAACTATCCTCACATGCAGACTGTTAGAAAACACGAAAACATAATCATCATAAAACTATCATTTAAAATAATAAATATCAATACCACTAAAAAAGTAAATAAATAATAACAATTTAATTATTAATTAAATATTGTATTATTAGTATACACTAAGTAATAACAAACAAGATAGTTTTAGGGGGCTTACTAAAATCAAATATATCAATGATGATAAATTATATGTGTTGAAAAATTAAAAATGTAATGTTCCATATTAAAAAGCAGGTCTTTGAAACAAATGAGGTAAATACTTTCCTGGGCTTAATGGGGGATTTGTACTTAGTATAATCATGGGTATAGAAAATACATCAATGGTTATCAATGACCCTAGTGCAGTTCAACACAGTGACTGCATTACGCTGATAATAATTTGCTGTCGAGGTTCCCATTCACAATGAGAAAGGAAAAGTAATAACACAGCAAATACAAAGTTCTAAAAGACGTACATCAACTTAGGTTTACATTTAACACTGTACTGTGGGACAACCAAAGACAACAGGTATTGTTTCCTGCTTTAAAATGGAACATCACAGATCAAATGCCTAAGGAAGGCAAAACGTTAATGGAAACTTTCCTTTTGGAATACTAGTTCGATTGCTTTTAAGACATTATCAACAGTAAACTTGGGAGCTCGAAGCTTTTCTTCCACTGGTAGAAAATCTCTCGGAGAATGATCTAACGAACAACCATGACAATCCTGTGAGTAAACACCGGTCTGTAAATGAAAAAGAATTAAGGCATAATGTTGTATCTAGCATTGGAGATATCAATCACGGGGGCAAATCGTACCTAATTATGAAAACAGACCACAAAAAGCTGTACATACATTTAAGATAAAATATCTTGCACATATTTCTTTTCAGAAACAAAATTCTTAAATTGTCTTCTCAGACAAATTTTAATTAATCCGTCGTTATGACACAGCACCAACAGGAACAGTTGTTCGGATGTCGAGGCCTTCGCAACTCGCCAATGACAGCGAGTTTAGATACATCCACCCCGACGGGCAAAACTTACCATTACTGCACACTGTTCACTCAATAGCATCACGTGTCAAGTTTACAACCAACAATGCAATACACATTCGAAACTAAACCTACACGTTATGTGTCGCAATCATTCTTCATACCGTGTCACATTTTATCTTCTGCCCACGGTCATTGTACACGTTGTAGTATGATATGAACCATAATTAAAACAAGAACTCTAACTCTTCTGCACTCATTTTTTATCCGATTTGGTTATCGATTGTTATTTTTGTTATTGATATGTAGATTAGATTTTAAGCCAAAAAAATGAAAAAATACCATAGAGTAAAAGCTGAAGAGTTGTTAGAGTAAAGACATGTTTTATCCGACCATCGATTTTACTTCTAGGAGGTACACTCGTATTGTATTTCACAGTTGTAGTATGAGTGCCACATGGTTATTGTACTGGTGCTTCATTTAGCCAAATAAGATAGACTGATGTATTCAAAAAGGGTTTTTTAGACTTTCAACGTGTAACTCCAGTCTATACTTGGGAGTATTATTGTACTGTATTAGAAAACCAAAGAAGTATCTGTCAAGTAGAAAACATACCTTGACTAAAATACTGGAACAGGACTCGGCCCCTTGGTCCCAATTGTCCGGGTTAGCACCAACCAAATGCTCAATACTTCTCTGCACTTGAGCCATCCTCTTGCTTTCCATTGCTTGCCTCTTGGCCAAGTAATTATCATACAGATTTGCACCAAATATATCTGTATAGACATTATCACTGTAGGACAACAATTTTGTTAAATCAATTCCTACAACCATACAATGAAACTAGCTACATAGGCCTATACATATGCATACAGGAAATCAATGAATCAAACAAATGAAATCTATTTTTCCATTGCAATTGGTGGCATTTTACAAATTTTGAGAGTGCTTTTATAGATAATGTACAGTAAAACAAATGATGAAATCTTGTGTATATATCACTCACCCTATTGCATACAATCTCTTGAGGTGAGATATCCCCATGCCTCGAGCCTGCTCAAGAATCATGTGATGTGCATGATGGTATGTGATCTCACTCGGTTTGCCAATCAAGGCCGTATAAATCAAGTTGTGACCCGTGATCTTCTTGTATAAATTCTCAAGACACAGAAGAAATGCTCCATGTCCAAATCTAAAAAAGAAAAGTATACTAGATATAATAATGTTACAGGCTATATAAAGGGCCTATTAATGTGATATACTGAGTGAGCTACCAGAGTCTCTATGGCTGTTAGAATACCAATCTGAATGAGTCTGCTCTAGTTAAAAATTCAATGTTAATACTAATAGCAAATCACTTAAACATGATGTGGCTGTCCCAGCAAGTCACTCAACACACATCTATTATCAGTGTGAACTTAGTTGATCTAGTTGGGAGGGTATAAATTTACGGTTAGTTAGAAGTACCAAAATTGATCAATCGATCAATCAACAAATTCTTGGTAGGCCTACACCTACTTTCCTTAAGAAATTAATTCTCATAGAAAATAGAACAGCCATAACTTAAACGAAACGTGTGTCAGCGTTGTTAAGAAGAAGTGAGCGTATGTCAGCTACAAGCGATTCATCTGCACACGCGCAACGAGTAACATGGGTTTTTATAACTTGCTTTCATTTATATCCTGTGCTGTGATAACTACTTAAACAAATATTAAGTTGTAATTGATCAAGAAAAGAACTGGCTGGGCTACTTAGGTTCCTTATAGAACAGGTATGCTATGATCAAACAATGGTTCACAGGCAAAATGTGGTGCACAAAATGATTTTGTTCATTGAATTGAAGTACATAATATTCTGGCTCACTCATTATTATGAGACTAGAGGTCCGACCCTTAATTTGGAGCATCACCACCGCCCTGTCCGATACTGAAACTCGCAAACTGATCAACTATTCTTACTGCACCTTGGCATTCTTGCTTCAGCCATCCACTGCAAGTCCATGTTACACGCTAATAAGGGAATATGAGGGTGAATGATCTCCTTGGGTCGATGATTCGGTAAACCATCCGTCATCAGTGTGTCCACCAGAAGTTGTAGTGCAGTCTCCCACCTAACAGGCTCTCCAAAGAGAACAATTGCTTCCATGCGTGGGAAGAAGTGTTCGAACGAGCAAGGCTGGAATAACAGATCAGAAAACAAGTGTCAATAGAAGTGTGAAAATAAACTATGCTAGTTCCAACTACCAACTCTGTTTCTTTTAATGGCTGTTTAGTCTCCTAATTGGAATATGTCTATCCTATATATTTTGAGAGTAGAATAGTATGCCAGTCAACAGACAGCTTTGCTCTGGCTACATGTGTCTACTCCAGCTTACAAACACTTGTCCTCCTCAATTACTAAATTGGAAGAATTTATTTATTTGCCAAGAGCTTCCGCTCTTTACAATGGCTATCGATTATGATTAACAAACATTCACTAATAATCAATGTTTCACCAACCAACTAGGCCTATACACAGTTAAACACAAAACACATGTCAACACAGAGAGAGAACTTACAACTGTTACTCGGCGCTTGTGGTCCACAGCATCTAACATAGGGAACGTATTACGCAATTCTTCTAGTGTCGTCACGTTTGAAAACCCCAAGTTTTTAGATATTTCCACGATAGGCCCTTGTCCAGATATGAGCACACGCTTCTTGTGATATTGTTGGAACATTCGTAGCGGGGAGTGGGCCATAACCACTTGATCTTCAGTGACCTATAAAAACAATAAAAATAAAATTACGTTATCTGGGCAAATCTGTGGAACAAACATGCTTCTGAAACTCTTGGAAAAAGCACCAAAATTAAAAAAAAAGGATTTCCCCAGTAAAGTAATAACAAATGATAGTGGCCACTGGCATGCTTGCAGTAAAAGATTACACGAAGCCATATGAATGTTCCCTCCTTACCTTGTCCTGTGATTATGAACCATCTTACATGTTAAGCTGAGTTTAACAATAACACAATAACCCGAGAACGCAAACGAGAATGTAAACGGTAAAGAATCAGGTAGGCCTACTGCACAACACAAGAATTGTAACAGCTGTAATCTGTGAGATACTGGTGTATGTCTACAAAGTTGGCAGTGAATATGACCGACTACCACTTACAAGGTCCCGACAACAAGAAAAGATATCTTGGTTATCTCTCCCATTCTTCTTCCCAGGACCCAGTAACGAAGGGCATTGTGCATGACAACGGAATTAACATTCTCGGACCTCCCGGGTTCATTCTAGTTCCTGGGTTATTATGCACCCTTCTTAAGTGTTGAGGGAAGAGTGTGCCTACGTAGCCACAAGTCGGCTAGACATTATTTGGTACAAATATGAATGTTTGCCTACAAAACTGCCTTGTACATAGCCATCAGAAGGATAAAAAGCTTTGAACTTGTATAATTATTATTACTTTCAAGACAGGCAAGTACAAAAACTAACGTGCAGACAGACTGATCCTAGGCGATTACTTTACTTACTTCAATTCCAAGCCACTCAGACAGTTGGGTTGCCTTATCATTGCGCAGAGCATTTCCAGCATTAGTAACAAAAACTGTTGGAACGCGGAATTGGTTGTCTTCATTTACCAGCCGCTTAAAACATTCAGGAGCTGAAGGTAAAACTTTTTTTCCTCGTACAATAACTCCATCAATATCGAAGAGTAAGCCAAATGACGGCTTTCCAGCCTAAAAAAAAACATTTACGAACGTCAAATATCTCCACGTTTCTTACATACACATGCGAAATGTTTACACTAACTAGGCTAGGCCTAGGCTAGTCAAATATCTTATCGTGTATTCTAGGGCCTAGTGGGCTATCCTATGCAAGTTCAAGTTAGGATAGGCCTCGGTTACAAAAATAGGCCTAAAACCGATGGCCATAGACAAGGAACGTCATAGGCCTAGGTAACGTAGGCCTAGGCCCTAGAGCCTAGGCTGTTTGTCGCAAGCAGACGATAGGGCCTATATTAATCCAAGAAACTAGAAGTTACTAAAAATTATTAACATTAAATTGATATGCTTACGTTACCTCTACGCTTGAATATTGGTTGGATTGTTGACTAACGATTCCAAAACAAAAATTGAACGATTTGGACCGTTTAATTTGGAAGACTTTTCCTACCGTCGAACCAACAGCAGCCATTCTTTCGCTTGCTGTCAGCTGATTGAAGTTTTCACTACGAAAAAAAAAATGGCAGCCATTGGTTTGTTGAGGATATTATACGAGCTTTCATTGGCTCCTATTACCGTTGTAACGATCCTACATCTCCTTTTAAACCAATACAAATACGTGATCGAAGAGTCGTTTGCTAGCTAAACACGCGGTAGCTCAAATTAAAATACTGTGCGAGTTTACAATATTAATTTGTTCTAATTTTATTGACGTTGTCAAGTGGTTATGTTGCAAGATTGCTCAATACAATATATTACTACTAATACTTACTGCAGATACAATATATTAACCAGGATAGCGTTAGGACAGTTTTATTATCAATTAATAATAATAAAATAACAATCTTAATAATAAAATAAATAAATAAGTAATATATTGATATAGATTTAGATTTTTAGTTGAAAATCTCCCAAAGAACTCTACTCCTCAATCCTCTTGGTGATTAACTAGGTATTTTGGTACTTGGAATAGTAGGGAAAGAATGTCCAAGAGCTGTTAGTATGACAAGCCCAGAATTCTCTTTGTAACTGAGAAAAACCTCGGGAAAACTTCAGTGGGGATTGCCGGTACCGGGTATCGAACTGACGACACCGAAAGTAGACAGGCACTCCTGAGACAATCTCAGACAAGTATAGACAGCATTATTTATAATTACTCATCTGTATACAAAACTTACTTCTCGATATTGCTTAATCATTCAATTAAGCCAAAACATCAATTGATCAGCTGTTAATAGATTAGCTGTGTGGTACGTATAAGCTTTAGGAGCTAAGTCCAAACATCAGTACCATAGTTCGTAGATTAGACTACGTCCTACGACAATGCATTGTATGTTTCTATACATACATAGGGAGTGTATTAGACATTTCCAAAATTGTTTCCTGAAAATGCGTTTTTTTTTCTTTTTTTTTTAGTAAGACCACATTTAAAATTTAATAGCTAGATTTTACATTGTCATTACAAAGCGATCACCTACAGTGGTGAGGCATAAACACTATATTACCGCGTTGAGTGAGTGTGAAATGACTCGACGATATTACTGCAATAAATAAGCGTATTGTTGTAGTAGGCCTAACCAAATTATTATATTTATCATTGGGAGTACTTAGCATCCCAGCACAAATATATTCTAGCTAGACAATATCCTATCACGTCACACAACGTGTAAAATAGCAGAGCGCAAACTAATCCCGTCCCAATATCACCCATGGTAGAACCCTCGGTTTTACCATTCTATAAGTTTCGTAGTTGTCTCTTGTCTTCATTTCCCCTTTCTTCCAGTAAACATGTTTGCTGTGGTCTAGAATTATCTACAACAGTGGAACGGAGACCTGAGCTAAATTATATTTCTATTTTATTTGATTTTGAGATTTTATGCGGGCAATGTAGAAACATACACAGTGGTATAAGCCCAGCATATCGGTCAATATGGTAACCACCGTGTTTTTGATTTTTTAATTTCCCTCTCAAAGAGTAGAAAATGTTTTGTAATGAACAATTGTATGTGTTGTCTCATTTGGGATCTTAATTGCATCACCAGATTCTGTTTTTCAAAGCTATAGAATGAATGATGAAGTAGTTTCAACAAGTACGGGTGTACTTTGAGTTTTGATACTGCATTCTTATAGAGCACACCCGCATCATTTGAATATATTTTGTACGTTACTTGGTTAGTATTGTTGTGAAGGCACAAGTATGCCATACAAGAGATAGTAGAGCACATAATACAGATGCAATTGTTTGATACGATACAGTACAATATCGAACATCGATGCTCTGTCACCCGCCAACTTATTAATGATAATTATGGCGGCAATAACATTACAAAGCAGCTTATTATATAAGCTTTAAAATGGGTCAATAAGTAAATTCAAACAGGGTTAATTTGGTGCAAGCGCAGGAATTTTAAATATGAGTATTAAACCGAAAAATATACAAATTATTACAGGTAAATGTAACTCGGGCTGAAACTTTTAACCATTAGAATGTTCAGATTGAAGTTAATACAAAATAATAACAATATTTCAGTTATCAGTTTTAATGTTGTTTAAAACATTGCAATAACGCGTATATGACTCGTGAACAGACATTCTAAATGTATCCGTATACACTCAATTACAGTTATTTGGCCTTATGTACAAACAAGTCTTCTGAACTGTTCGAAAATGCATATCTCTTGCATTCAGTGCTCACTCAATGGCTCCCAAGTGAGTGATCTTCCTCCGTGCACAATCCCATCTCGCTCACCGCTTTCAATCAAAACTCAAAATAGGACAGTCTTTGTACTCAACGGGTTTTGTTGAAATCTCAAGAAAACGTCAATAGATTACGTATTTATTATTTACATATACAGCAATGTTTTATTGAACAGTCGAATTGTATCGATGCATTGAAGAACTAAGAAGGTCTCACTCTCGCACGGGTCAGTCTTGGGATCGAGTTGAGATTAATCAGCTTCGTCTCGAGATGTGCAGAACACGACGCTTATGACATAGAGCAGTGTCCCTTTTCTTGATAGCACTCGATCCCTCTCAGCAGAACACGACGCTTATGACATAGAGCAGTGTCCCTTTTCTTGATAGCACTCGATCCCTCTCTGCAGAACACGACGCTTATGACATAGAGCAGTGTCCCTTTTCCTGATAGCACTCGATCCCTCTCAGCAGAACACGACGCTTATGACATAGAGCAGTGTCCCTTTTCCTGATAGCACTCGATCCCTCTCAGCAGAACACGACGCTTATGACATAGAGCAGTGTCCCTTTTCCTGATAGCACTCGATCCCTCTCTGCAGAACACGACGCTTATGACATAGAGCAGTGTCCCTTTTCCTGATAGCACTCGATCCCTCTCTGCAGAACACGACGCTTATGGCACAGAGCAGTGTCCCTTTTCCTGATAGCACTCGATCCCTCTCTGCAGAACACGACGCTTATGACATAGAGCAGTGTCCCTTTTCCTGATAGCACTCGATCCCTCTCTGCAGAAGTTGCATGTATTCCTCCAGTACGTCTCGAGTTGTCCACTCTTCGAAGCTTCTCCTCCGAATCATGTGTGAATACATGTAACCTATTGCCGGAATACTTATACCCAACATTAAAAGCGGGACCAGTAAGTGTAACATAGATTTATTTGGATGTCCCTGCATTATTCCAATCTCTTTATTTAATTCAAGTAATTCTTTTGTCATCTCCGGATTATACTCGGGAGGTGGAGGGGAATCTGGCGGATGGGGGTGATGGTTTGAGTATGGTTGCATTTCAGGCGGCTGTTGTGACCCACCGTACACCGCATTGCCCATGTATTCAGATTGTTGGTAGTGGGGAATATGGGGTTCAGGTACATTTTGATAATCTTGGGGACCTTGTTGTGGGTATTCGAAATTGTGAGCTTGGTGTTTTGTACGGTATGATTGGTCATTCGAAAGGAATTGTGAAGGATGCTGCTGATATTCCGTGTTTGGATTTTGATAGTTGTTCAGGTGGGAATTCTGGTCGTTGTGTTGGATTTGATGAGAATACTGTGAGTATTCTCCAGTCAGGGGTTGATGGTTGGGTGGATGATGCTGTTGGGTATCTGGCTGGTGGTATTGAGAATACTGTGAGTATTCTCCAGTCAGGGGTTGATGGTTGGGTGGATGATGCTGTTGGGTATCTGGCTGGTGGTATTGAGAATACTGTGAGTATTCTCCAGTCAGGGGTTGATGGTTGGGTGGATGATGCTGTTGGGTATCTGGCTGGTGGTATTGAGAATAGTGGGGTTGTTCCCCATGTCCAGTCGGTTGATACTGAGATGCGTACGGAGGATACTCTACGTAGGGATTGTGCTGTGGCCGCTGCCCAGGAGGAATGCGATGTGACCCATGCTTGTAGTGGCTTGGAGGCGGGGGATGCTTGTAGTTGTGGGAATACGGCCCCAGAGAGGGAGGGTATCGCCTCATGGCGTACATATGCATCATCTCCTCGTACGACGGGCGGTGCTTCCTACGGCGCGACCATGGGGGCGCGGGGTAGCCACGACGACTTGGGGACCAATCAGTTGACTCGGACTGCTGTTGTTGATGCGGGTTGCTGGCGGCGAGGGACAGCGGTGCAGCCATCGAGAACTGGACGGGCATTGAGAAGAACGACGTGTTTGTGAGTTCTGAAGGAGAACTGGAAGCCGTCGAGGTGGCGACCAGGCAGAGGCAAACCAGCAGCAAAGACATAGCGTCACCTACAAGAGATGACGCAAGACATTACTTATCTGCAGGTTAACAATGGCTAAATTAGCAAACGCGTGTTACAAGGACAATAGCTTTGAGATACTCCTTCTATGTAGCACGGGTGAATAAGACATGGTTCAATTACTTGCTAAGTAAGTATTTCAGTCGAGATAACCTATGGTATTGTTCAATAGTTTACCGCAACTATTATCATTTCACGTTGAACATTTCATTACACACATTCATATGTTTTATGTTATATATTAATTATATTTATAACATTGACACAATTATTATTTTATGTTTATTCGTTAATTAAAATTAATTATGCATTAGGACGGTAGGAATAATAATAATAGTATTTCGTAGGAATACCTGTTATAGGGTGCACACCAGCTTTACCTGATGTGCCCCTCTTGTGACTATAACTAGGTATGTTAGGGTGTGTGGATAGTTGGGAAGCAATGTCCGAGGACTGTTAGTAGGACTCTATTCCAGCATTCGCCTTTATGACTGGGAAAAATCTCTGAGAAAACCTTGTGTCAGGATTGCCGGTAGCGGTTTCGCGTTACCTCTGGGCTACCTCTATGTACGACTCACTTCCAGTCCTCTCCGAGTTGAGTTCCGCGCGTTACCGCTCAGCCATCTCTATCGCGGGTCAAGCTGCTACGTCCAATTAGCATAAGTTATTAGTTTGAGAAGCGATGCCCAGTAACGACGCTCGTCTCAACCGACGCTGCAGGCAAGTGCACGGAATCCTGCGTGCATTAATTAATTGCCTCTCATAACTGTTCGTTCAGATAAATACTATACGTATGAAGCGCGGTACAACTAGAATTGTAGCTCTTTATGGGGAAATTGTTTCAGTGTTAGTTTACTGACCTTTTGATAAAATGTGTTTATAGTAGTCAAAGACAAAATTAAATAAATTAAGTTTTGCGGGTGGGCACGGATTGATTTTCCTCGTATGCTCCTTCACATAATCAAGCAGTGATTCACTTGAGGCTGAGGAGGACCAAGTGATCCCTAGGTTGGTTTCTTTAGAAATTAATTAAAAATATTATTCCTTGATATTTTAGCGTTCCCCATCATGCACTGATTGTATAGGCCCGCCTAACGTCGGTTACGAAGGCGGTTGGTGTGGGAAAGGACTTGAACAATGCACACATTTGATTTGTATACCGCGTAACAGAAGAAACTGAAGTAGGCCTATATCCTTCGGTGACTTTTTTCATAGCAGTATGAAATTATCAACCATTGTCACATTGGCAAGGAAACTTGGTTTAAATATTAATGTTTGTGTTTCGTGATAATTCGTAAACAAACAGCTTAAACGATTTTGTTCATGAATTAAAACACGAAAACACGTTATGTCACTCATGCATTACTCACTAGCATTTAGAAAAAACTTATTTCATATTCAATTTAAGGCCTCAGAGATATTAGTATACGTTATTTCCAAACCACACTGCTGAATATTTGGTGGAAATAATGAATATAATTAGTACTCAGAACTCAGAGCTTTTAATGACTGCATAAACAGGAAATTTATAAATACTGATAAACTATTTGACAATGTTGAGCTTTAGCCAGTGTCATGGAGTTGCACGTGAATGCAGCCAGTGCGTCCTGCGTACTCCGGGAGCCTCGAACCCAGGTCTGCGCTAATGACCGACTAACGGAGACTGTTTTATACATATTGCCGATACACCTTCGATTCTTCGAGGCGAATTGAAGCAACATATACTGCACAAGATAAGGAAGCTTTTACAGTGTTAGGTATACGGATCATAAATCATGCATTATCTATCTTTATGAACCCATTAAAACATAAATATGTATAATAAAATAACAGTTGATAAATAATGGACTTTACAATGAACTATTGAACTATTAGCATAACTCATGTATGTATCTATGAAATAGTAGTGAAACAAAGTAGTAGTAGTAGAAGTAGTAGTAGTAGTAGTAGTAGTAGTAGTAGTAGTAGTAGTAGTAGTAGTAGTAGTAGTAGTAGTAGTAGTAGTAGTAGTAGTGGTAGTAGTAGTAGTAGTAGTAGTAGTAGTAGTAGTAGTAGTAGTAGTAATAGTAGTAGTAGTAGTAGTAGTAGTAGTAGTAGTAGTAGTAGTAGTAGTAGTAGTAGTGTTGTTTGTGAAACAAATCATAATGGAGAAAAGAAACATTTAAAAATAAACTATGTAAATATTTTCGTAGAAAATCAAGAAAATCGTAATTAATAACTGAATTAAAAAAAGAATAGTTAACTAATTAGATGAGCGTAGCGAAGCGGAGTGAATCTCTCCATACAACTCGATCGGCGCTTTGTCTGTGTGTATGTGTGTGTGTATGTATGTATGTGCGCTAAATTTTGTTCGTCGCGCACAGGTCAAACGGCTTGACGTATTTGGCTGAAATTTTCTGTCAACATTTGTGACTACTAAACTCGATGCTGTTAACATAACCAGCAAAATTCGTCAAGATGACAACCTTTAAAAAATTAATTACTGAAAAACAAAAATTGTTTATTTATTTAATTAAATGAAAACTTACAAACGGATTTAAATATTGTTTCACTTGTAGATTCACATCAATGGTACCAACACTTGACAAAAGTTTCAAAATTGTAAGTTTATCCGCCATATTATAAAAAAATATTGTTTATTTACTACAATAATTTCTTCATTTTTACAGTGTTCCACCGATATCGTTCGCATTTGCGGATCTTTGCAGTAAGATACACAAAGTAAACACAAAAATAGCGTACGCAATCATACCTTTTTCGGTTTTATTTGGAATTTCGATTTATGTCATAGAATGGCTACAATGACGTAAGATGCCAACCTACAAAAAATTAACAACTGAAACACATGTTTTGTTATTTATTTTATTAAATTAAAACTTACACACCGATATAAATATTTTTTTATTTGTAAGTTCGCATCAATAGTATCAACACTTGACAACAGTTTCAAAATTGCAGCTTTAACCGCCATGTTGTAAAAAAATATTGTTTATTTTCAGCTATATCTGTCTTCGTTTTTACAGTGTTCCACCGATATGATTCGCATTTGCGGACCATTGAAGTTAGATGCACATAGTATGCTGCCGAAATGGCTTACGCAGTCAGACCTTTCTCACTATGTATTTGGAATTTTGATAGCTACCATAGAATGGCTACAATGACGTGTTATGTTTTATGACTTTCACGGCAAACATGCAGAAAATAACAACAAACTTGGTCGACAATTTAAAAAGCTATTATTATAGTTTAAATGCGAGTTATTGTAAAACTAAACAATATTTTATTTTAGATATAGTCTGTATCTACATTATGGAACTTTCCATACACTGATAGGTTTAATAGTTTATGAATTACAGCCTATTGAGTAGACCACGGTCGAATGAAATTATGCGGAAATCCATCAACTTGAAGGTTTTAATTTCTTTAAAGAAAACTTCTTAACGGATTTAAATAATACCTCGTGCATTTATTAGCAACATATCAAGAAATAATATACTAAAGTTATAAGGTTGTAACTTGATCCGTCATCTTGAAAAAAAATCATATGTTTATTATAAAGGTATTTTTTTAAAAAGAGTAATATATGATATGCAAATGATTAATTTGATTTGATACATTGAAAAAAAAACGCTCATCTGTCAACGCGGAGCGTTTTCCTAGTTAGATGAGCGTAGCGAAGCGGAGTGAATCTCTCCATACAACTCGATCGGCGCTTTGTCTGTGTGTCTGTATGTATGTATGTCTGTATGTATGTCTGTATGTGCGCTAAATTTTGTTCGTCGCGCACAGGCCAAACGGCTTGACGTATTTGGCTGACATTTTCGGTCAACATTTTTGACCACTAAACTCGATGCTGTTAACATAACCAGCAAAATTCGTCAAGATGCCAACCTACAAACAATTAATTACTGAAAAACAAAAATTGTTTATTTATTTAATTAAATGAAAACTTACTTACGGATTTAAATATTGTTTCACTTGTAGATTCACATCAACAGTACCAACAATTGACAATAATTTCAAAATTGCAGGTTTATCCGCCATGTAATAAAAAAATATTGTTTATTTACAACAATAATTTCTTCATTTTTACAGTGTTCCGCCGATATTTTTCGCATTTGCGGACTTTTGCAATAAGATGCACATAGTATACACCAAAAATAGCGTACGTAACAATACCTATGCGTTATTATTTGAAATCTCGATAGCTGTCATAAAATGGCTACAATGACATAAGATGCCAACCTACAAAAAGTTAACAACTGAAACACATGTTTTGTTATTTATTTTATTAAATTAAAACTTACGCACGGATAATATTGATGTTTTATATGTAGGTCCACATTACTACTACCTACACTCGACATTAGTTTAAGCATTGTAGCTTCAACGGCCAAGTTATAAACAAATATTGTTTATTTACGGCAGTAATTTTCTTCGTTTTTACAGTGTTCCACCGATATGATTCGCATTTGCGGACCATTGAAGTTGGATGCACATAGTATGCTGCCGAAATGGCTTACGCAGTCAGACCTTTCTCACTATGTATTTTGAATTTTGATAGCCATCATAGAATGGCTACAATGACGTGTTATATTTAATGATCTTCACGGCAAACATGCAAATGTTAACAACGAACTTGGTCGACAAATTAAAAAGCTTTTATTATGATTTAAAAGCGGGTTATCGTATGATAAATTAATATAACATTTTAGATATAGTCTGTATCTACATTATGGAACTTTCCATACACTGATAGGTTTTATAGTTTATGAATTAGAGTCTATTGAGTAGACCACGGTCGAATGAAATTATGCAGAAATCCATCAACTTGAAGGTTTTAATTTCTTTAAAGAAAACTTCTTAACGGATTTAAATAATATTTAGTGCATTTATTAGCAACATATCAAGAAATAATATACTTAAGTTATAATTTTGTAACTTGATCCGCCATCTTGTAAAAAAATCATATGTTTATTATAAAGGTATTTTTTTTTTTTTTAGAGTAATATGATATGCAAATGATTTATTTGATTTGATACATTGAAAAAATAGCTCATCTGTCAACGCGGAGCGTTTTCCTAGTTATTAGATGAGCGTAGCGAAGCGGAGTGAATCTCTCCATACAACTCGATCGGCGCTTTGTCTGTGTGTATGTATGTCTGTGTGTCTGTATGTGCGCTAAATTTTGTTCGTCGCGCACAGGTCAAACGGCTTGACGTATTCGGCTGAAATTTTCGGGAAACGTTCGTGACTACTAAACTCGATGCTGGTAACATAACCAGCAAAATTCGTCAAGATGCCAACCTACAAACAATTAATTACTGAAAAACAAAAATTAATTATATATTTCATTAAATGAAAACTTACCAACGGATTTAAATAATGTTAATCATGTAGGTTAACATAAACCGTACCAACAATTGACAATAATTTCAAAATTGTACGTTTATCCGCCATGTTATAAAAAAATATTGTTTATTTACAACAATAATTTCTTCATTTTTACAGTGTTCCGCCGATATGATTCGCATTTGCGGACTTTTGCAATTAGATGCACATAGTATACACCAAAAATAGCGTACGTAACAATACTTATGTACTATTATTTGGAATCTCGATAGCTGTCATAAAATGGCTACAATGACATAAGATGCCAACCTACAAAAAATTAACAACTGAAACACGTGTTTTGTTATTTATTTATTTAAATTAAAACTTACACACGGATATTAATGATTTTTTATATGTAGGTCCACATCAATACTACCAACACTCGACATTAGTTTCAAAATTGTTGCTTTAACCGCCATGTTATAAACAAATATTGTTTATTTTCGGCAGACATTTTCTTCATTTTTACAGTGTTCCACCGATATGATTCGCATTTGCGGACCATTGAAGTTAGATGCACATAGTATGCTGCAGAAATGGCGTAGGGAGTCAGACCTTTCTCACTATGTATTTGGAAGTTTGATAGCTGTCATAGAATGGCTACAACGGCGTGTTATGTTTTATGACTTTCACGGCAAAAATGCAAATGTTAACAACGAACTTTGTAGACAAATAAAAAAGCTTTTATTATAATTAAAAAGCGGGTTTTTGTATGATAAAACAATAATACGTTTTACATATAGTCTATATCTACATTATGGAACTTTTCAGACACTGATAGGTTTAATAGTTTATGAATGAGAGCCTATTGAGTAGACCATGGTCGAATTAAATTATGCGGAAATCCATTGACAAATCAACTTAAAGGTTTTAATTTATTTAAAGAAAACATCTTAACGGATTTAAATAATATTTCGTGCATTTATTAGAAACATATCGAGAAATAATATACACAAGTAATTAGGTTGTTACTTGCTCCGCCATTTTGTAAAAAAATCATGTTTATTATTAAGTTTTTTTTTTTTTTTTTAGAGAAATATGATATTCAAAAGATGTGTTTGCTTTAAAACATTGAACCAACTCGCTCATCTGGCAACGCGGAGCGTTTTCCTAGTTAAACTATGATTAGATGAGCGTAGCGAAGCGGAGTGAATCTTTCCATACAACTCGATCGGCGCTTTGTCTGTGTGTACGTATGTATGTATGTGCGCCAAATTTTGTTCGTCGCACACAGGTCAAACGGCTTGACGTATTTGGCTGAAATTTTCGGTCAACATTTGTGACTACTTAACTCGATGCTGTTAACATAACTAGCAAAATTCGTCAGGATGCCAACCTACAAAAAATTAATTTCTGAAAAACATTATTTGGTTATTTATTTAATTAAATTAAAACTTACACACGGATTTTAATAATGTTTCACTTGTAGGTAAACATCAATAGTGTCAACTCTTGACAATAGTTTCAAAATTGTAAGTCCACCCGTCATGTCATAAAAAAATATTGTTTATTTACAACAATAATTTCTTCATTTTTACAGTGTTTCACCGATATCGTTCGCATTTGCGGATCGTTGCAGTAAAATGCACAAAGTAAACACAAAAATAGCGTACGCAATCATACCTTTCTCATTTTAGTTTGGAATCTCGAAAGCTGTCATAAAAAGGCTACAATGACGTAAGATGCCAACTTACAAAAAATTAACAACTGAAACACATGTTTTGTTATTTTTTTAATTAAATTAAAACTTACATACCGATATAAATAATTTTTTATATTTAAGTCCAAATCAATAGTACCAACACTCGACAACAGTTTCAAAATTGTAGCTTTAACCGCCATGTTATAAACAAATCTTGTTTATTTACGGCAGAAATTTTCTTCGTTTTTACAGTGTTCCACCGATATGATTCGCATTTGCGGACCATTGAAGTTCGATGCACATAGTATGCTGCCGAAATGGCTTACGCAGTCAGACCTTTCTCACTATGTATTTGGAATTTTGATAGCTATCATAGAATGGCTACAATGACGTGTTATGTTTTATGACATTCACCGCAAACATGCAGAAAATAACAACAAACTTGGTCGACAATTTAAAAATCTATTATTATAGTTTAAATGCGAGTTATTGTATGATTAAACAATATTACATTTTAGATATAGTCTGTATCTACACTAGGAAAACGCTCCACGTTGACAGATGAGCGAGTTTTTTCAATGTATCAAATCAAATAAATCATTTGCGTAATATCATATTACTCTTTAAAAAAAAAAAAATCTTAATAATAAACATATGATTTTTTTACAAGATGGCGGATCAAGTTACAACCTTATAACTTAAGTATATTATTTCTTGATATGTTGCTAATAAATGCACTAAATATTATTTAAATCCATTAAGAAGTTTTCTTTAAAGAAATTAAAACCTTCCAGTTGATGGATTTCCGCATAATTTCATTCGACCGTGGTCTACTCAAAAGGCTCTAATTCATAAACTATTAAACCTATCAGTGTATGGAAAGTTTCATAATGTAGATACAGACTATATCTAAAATGTAATATTGTTGAATCATACAATAACCCGCTTTTAAATCATAATAAAAGCTTTTTAATTTGCCGACCAAGTTCGTTGATAACATTTGCATGTTTGCCGTGAAGGTCATTAAATATAACACGTCATTGTAGCCATTCTATGATAGATATCAAAATTCCAAATACATAGTGAGAAAGGTCTGACTGCGTAAGCCATTTCGGCAGCATACTATGTGCATCTAACTTCAATGGTCCGCAAATGCGAATCATATCGGTGGAACACTGTAAAAATGACGAAAATGTCTGCCGTAAAACGTAAATAAACAATATTTGTTTATAACATGGCGGTTACAGCAACAATTTTGAAACTAATGTCGATTGTTGGTAGTATTGATGTGGACTTACATATAAAAAATCATTAATATCCGTGTGTAAGTTTTAATTTAATTAAATAAATAACAAAACATGTGTTTCAGTAGTTAATTTTTTGTAGGTTGGCATCTTATGTCATTGTAGCCATTTTATGACAGCTATCGAGATTCCAAATAATAGTGCATAACTATTGTTACGTACGCTATTTTTGGTGTATACTATGTGCATCTAATTACTAAAGTCCGCAAATGCGAATCAAATCGGCGGAACACTGTAAAAATGAAGAAATTATTGTTGTAAATAAACTATATTTTTTTATAACATGGCGGATAAACGTACAATTTTGAAATTATTGTCAATTGTTGGTACTGTATTTATAAACCTACATGAGAAACATTATTTAAATCCGTTTGTCAGTTTTTATTTAATTAAATAAATAAACACATTTTATTTTTCAGTAATTAATTTTTTGTAGGTTGGCATCTTGACGAATATTGCTGGTTATGTTAACAGCATCGAGTTTAGTAGTCACAAATGTTGACATAAAATTTCAGCCAAATACGTCAAGCCTTTTGACCTGTGCGCGACGAACAAAATTTAGCGCACAGACATACAGACAAACATACAGACATACACACAGACAAAGCGCCGATCGAGTTGTATGGAGAGATTCACTCCGCTTCGCTACGCTCATCTAATTATGGAACTTTCCATACACTGATAGGTTTAATAGTTTATGAAAAAGAGTCTATTGAGTAGACCACGGTCGAATGAAATTATGCGGAAATCCATCAAGTTGAAGGTTTTAATTTCTTTAAAGAAAACTTCTTAACGGATTTTAATAATATTTCGTGCATTTATTAGCAACATATTAAGAAACAATATACTTAAGTTATAAGGTTGTAACTTGATCCGCCATCTTGTAAAAAATCATATGTTTATTATAAAGGTATTTTTTTTTTTTTTTTTTTTAAAGAGAAATATGATATTCAAAAGATTTGTTTGCTTTAAAACATTGAACCAACTCGCTCATCTGGCAACGCGAAGCGTTTTCCTAGTTAGCAACATATCAAGAAATAATATACTTAAGTTATAAGGTTGTAACTTGATCCGCCATCTTGTAAATAAATCATATGTTTATTATAAAGGTGTTTTTTTTTTTTTTTGCAATATGATATGCAAATGATTAGATGAGCGTAGCGAAGCGGAGTGAATCTCTCCATACAACTCGATCGGCGCTTTGTCTGTGTGTCTGTATGTATGTATGTCTGTATGTATGTCTGTATGTATGTGCGCTAAATTTTGTTCGTCGCGCACAGGTCAAACGGCTTGACGTATTTGGCTGAAATTTTCGGTCAACACCCGTTAATACTAAACTCGATGCTGTTAACATAACCAGCAAAATTCGTCAGGATGCCAACCTACAAAAAATTAATTTCTGAAAAACAAAATTTGTTTATTTATTTAATTAAATGAAAACTTACCAACGGATTTAAATAATGTTTATCATGTAGGTTAACATAAACCGTACCAACAATTGACAATAATTTCAAAATTGTACGTTTATCCGCCATGTTATAAAAAAACATTGTTTATTTACAACAATAATTTCTTCATTTTTACAGTGTTCCGCCGATATGATTCGCATTTGCGGACTTTTGCAATTAGATGCACATAGTATACACCAAAAATAGCGTACGTAACAATACTTATGCACTATTAATTGGAATCTCGATAGCTGTCATAAAATGGCTACAATGACATAAAATGCCAACCTACAAAAAATTAACAACTGAAACACGTGTTTTGTTATTTATTTATTTAAATTAAAACTTACACATGGATATTAATGATTTTTTATATGTAGGTCCACATCAATACTACCAACACTCGACATAAGTTTCAAAATTGTTGCTTTAACCGCCATGTTATAAACAAATATTGTTTATTTAAGGCAGACATTTTCTTCATTTTTACAGTGTTCCACCGATATGATTCGCATTTGCGGACCATTGAAGTTAGATGCACATAGTATGCTGCAAAAATGACGTAGGGAATCGGACCTTTCTCACTATGTATTTGGAATTTTGATAGCTGTCATAGAATGGCTACAATGGCGTGTTATGTTTTATGACTTTCACGGCAAAAATGCAAATGTTAACAACGAACTTTGTAGACAAATAAAAAAGCTTTTATTATAATATAAAAGCGGGTCTTTGTATAATAAAACAATAATACATTTTACATATAGTCTATATCTACATTATGGAACTTTCCATACACTGATAGTTTTAATAGTTTATGAATGAGAGCCTATTGAGTAGACCATGGTCGAATTAAATTATGCGGAAATCCATTGAAAAATCAGCTTAAAGGTTTTAATTTATTTAAAGAAAACATCTTAACGGATTTAAATAATATTTCGTGCATTTATTAGAAACATAGCGAGAAATAATATACACAAGTAATAAGGTTGTTTCTTCTTCGCCATTTTGTAAAAAAATCATATGTTTATTATTAAGTTTTTTTTTTTTTAAGAGAAATATGATATTCAAAAGATGTGTTTGCTTTAAAACATTGAACCAACTCGCTCATCTGGCAACGCGGAGCGTTTTCCTAGTTTATTTGATTTGATACATTGAAAAATATCGCTCATCTGTCAACGCGGAGCGTTTTCCTAGTTAGATGAGCGTAGCGAAGCGGAGTGAATCTCTCCATACAACTCGATCGGCGCTTTGTCTGTGTGTATGTCTGTATGTATGTCTGTAAGTATGTGCGCTAAATTTTGTTCGTCGCGCACAGGTCAAACGGCTTGACGTATTTGGCTGAAATTTTCTGTCAACATTTGTGACTACAAAACTGGATGCTGTTAACATAACCAGCAAAATTCGTCAAGATGCCAACCTACAAAAAATTAATTACTGAAAAACAAAAATTGTTTATTTATTTAATTAAATGAAAACTTACGAACGGATTTAAATATTGTTTCACTTGTAGATTAACATCAACAGTACCAACACTTGACAAAAGTTTCAAAATTGTAAGTTTATCCGCCATGTTATAAAAAAATATATGGTTTATTTACGGTAATAATTTCTTCATTTTTACAGTGTTCCACCGATATGATTTGCATTTGCGGACTATTGCAGTTAGATGCACATAGTATACACCAAACATAGCGTACGTAACAATACCTATGCAATATTATTTGGGATTTCGATAGATGTCATAGAATGGCTACAATGACGTAAGATGCCAACCTACAAAAAATTAACAACTGTGTCACATGTTTTGTTATTTATTTAATTAAATTAAAACGTACACACCGATATAAATAATTTTTTATATGTAAGTTCACATCAATTTTACCAACACACGACAACAGTTTCAAAATTGTAGCTTCAACCGCCATGTTATAAATAAATATTGTTTATTTACGGAAGTAATTTTCTTCGTTTTTACAGTGTTCCACCGATATGATTCGCATTTGCGGACTATTGCACTTAGATGCACATAGTATGCTGTCGAAATGGCTTACGCAGTCAGACCTTTCTTACTATGTATTTGGATTTTTGATAGCTATCATAGAATGGCTACAATGACGTGTTATATTTAATGACCTTCACGGCAAACATGCAAATGTTAACAACGAGCTTGGTCGACAAATTAAAAAGCTTTTATTATGGTTTAAAAGCGGGTTATTGTATGGTTAATTAATATTACATTATAGATATAGTCTGTATCTACATTATGGAACTTTCCATACACTGATAGGTTTAATAGTTTATGAATTAGAGCCTATTGAGTAGACCACGGTCAAATGAAATTATGCGTAAATCCATCAACTTGAAGGTTTTAATTTCTTTAAAGAAAACTTTTTAACGGATTTAAATTATATTTCGTGCATTTATTAGCAACATATCAAGAAATAATATACTTAAGTTATAATGTTGTTACTTGATCCGCCATCTTGTAAAAAAATCATATGTTTATTGTAAAGGTATTTTTTTTTTTAAAGAGGAATATGATATGCAAATGATTTATTTGATTTGATACATTGAAAAAAATCGCTCATCTGTCAACGCGGAGCGTTTTCCTAGTGTAGCTATGAACAATGTTACTATTTTCGTACATACGCAGAATAATTAGTATAGTAAACACAAAAAACGATATATTTAATTATTTTCGTAACTAACACAACCGTAATGTCTTGAGTGAAGGAAGGGTAATTATAGTACTTACTATTAGTAATGTCTGAGTGAAGAAAGGGTACTTATAGTACTTACTATTAGTAATGTCTGAGTGAAGGAAGGGTACTTATAGTACTTACTATTAGTAATGTCTGAGTGAAGGAAGGGTACTTATAGTACTTAGTACTTACTATTAGTAATGTCTGAGTGAAGGAAGGGTACTTATAGTACTTAGTACTTACTATTAGTAATGTCTGAGTGAAGGAAGGGTACTTAGTATAGTACTTACTATTAGTGCCTCGATCGAATCACACCGTAGTATCCACAGAGACCGTTGTTGTCATTTTGCGGCGTCGGAGGTAACTAACCACGCCATGCTGCCTCTGCATGAGTGGAGCACAGACCACACGGACAACGACAGGTTCGAACCCGACGGTCGAGTTTTGTGACCTACTAGAGCACTAAGGTGACATAGATAGCATTCTAGGTTAGCTCCGAGCTCTTCATTAAACCTTTGACTTTACATTACGTACCGGTGCTGGAAGAGCTCCAGGACCAGGGCGTGTTGCAACACGCGGTTATGGTTTCGTAAAGGTGGCTCAGCGGTTAGACGCGAGATTCTAATTCGGGAGGCCGCAGGTTCGATTCCAGACATCGGCAATCCTGACTGAAGGTTTTTACCGAGGTTTTCTCAGTCATCAAAACGAATTTTGGGAGTGAGTCCTACTAGTAACCCTAGGACACTTAACATACTTAGTCGGGCACATCAGGTAAAGCTGGTGGTGGTATTATTCGCTTTGACTGAGGAAAACCTCGGAAAAACCTTAATTCAGGATTTCGGGTGGGCGGATTGAAGCGGCGACCTCCCGAGTTAGAGCCTTGTGCGATAGCATTGAGCTACCTCATAGATAGCTACGAGGCGGATTGAAGCGGCGACCTCCCGAGTTAGAGCCTTGTGCGATAGCATTGAGCTACCTCATAGATAGCTACGAGGCGGATCGAAGCGGCGACCTCCCGAGTTAGAGCCTTGTGCGATAGCATTGAGCTACCTCATAGATAGCTACGAGGCGGATTGAAGCGGCGACCTCCCGAGTTAGAGCCTTGTGCGATAACATTGAGCTACCTCATAGATAGTTACGAGGCGGATCGAAGCGGCGACCTCCCGAGTTAGAGCCTTGTGCGATAGCATTGAGCTACCTCATAGATAGTTACGACTTACGAGGCGGATCGAAGCGGCGACCTCCCGAGTTAGAGCCTTGTGCGATAGCATTGAGCTACCTCATAGATAACTACGAGGCGGATCGAAGCGGCGACCTCCCGAGTTAGAGCCTTGTGCGATAGCATTGAGCTACCTCATAGATAGCTACGAGGCGGATCGAAGCGGCGACCTCCCGAGTTAGAGCCTTGTGCGATAACAATGAGCTACCTCATAGAGCTGCCTCCTCATAGAGCTACCTCATAGTTACGAGCTAGTGTAATTCGATTTAAGTTATCTCGAAACAACATTACAGTTGCTTTCGTCTAAGACGAGTTCGACAAGAAATTAATGTAAAAATAAGCCCGGTAGTGTATTTCTCGTTCGTCTTTAACACGTTATTCGCAAACTGGTTTGTTTGACACTGAAGTAACTCCTACTTGCGCAATAGTAATAAGCGGTGCAGTACTCATGGAGAAAGCACGGTAATGATATTATCTATGATATGATTCCCTGGATTAAAAGCTAGTATTGCTAGAAGTAGAAGTATAAGTGAGGTGACACATTTCTATATGTTTAAAGGTCTGTTGCTGATATCTTGGAAGATCCCTTCTGCCCACCGTAGTACTGTGCTTCTTCATTGCAGTTCAATAATACTTCAAGGCTGTATTCGCCTTAGATGGGATCTAAAACAATTTTTAAATAAAAAATAAATTCAAATTTTGTGTTTTACATTCATGTTGCTGAATCTTATTATTACGAGCAAAATGAAAGTGTGTAGGTTGATATTTACTATACGCTTTTTTATTTTTTTTTTACAAAATATTTGAGAATTTTGAAAATTTTAAGTTTTTGAGAAGATTCGGAATTTTATAATTTTTTTTTTAATTTGTCCTAATCCAACTGAACCCAACCCATTCCTAACGTAACCTGGCATACATCACGCGAAATGAGGTTGCGTCAGTGCGCACTGGCAAATGTTTTCAGGATAACTACTGCCAATTCTGTTGATGAAACGGTGGTCCCGAACATTTTGGACATTTTGTCTATGAAAAGAAGTGTTGATGAAATGATGCGTCTGTTTATTTTCCAAATATCAACTTCATTTTCATGTTGTTCACATTTTTAAAGAAATATCACAGGTAGCCTGGAAAATGGAAGTGGCAACCCAAGGATGTTTTACTCCCCGAAGAGCCGTTAGTTTTGAGCACTGGATACAAGACCAAAACACATCTATCTTGTATCAGTCTAAATTTTAAATAACCCTAAAATCTAAATAACATAATTATGATTATTGTTCTTGCCAAGTTTTACTTTATATAAAAACATATCAATTGTTATAGATAGTTAATACTAATTCCTGGTTGGTTGCATTGATTATGAGATTCAGAATCCATATTGTATATTGAAACTACTAATTGGGATAGTAAGTAAAGTATACAAAGTTCATAATAAGTTATGCTATGTATATTTTGGTACATAAAAATATAATCTATTATTTAAAGTACTATTGTTTTATTGCATTACCTTCTGTGTTCGACACCAGCTGACAAGACATGTTGACAATGACAGACGCCGAAGCCGTCTGCATTTTTCTGTATGGAAACCACTTTCACACGGCGGAGCGGACACTTTTTTAACGCATTTCCGTTTTTGAAAGTTTAAACAGTTTTTCATGTTTGGAATTCAAAAACAACAAGGAACAGTCCATTAATGAACGTTGCGAAAGTCGTGCATAAACAGTACCGGTACAGGTTCCCTGGGGTATATACTTCACAGATTAAGGAACCGCTAAACTACTAAATGTGTGCTTTTAGTGTAGGTATTTTGACAAGTCTACACTTTAATCCTTAAATGAGCTACTGGAGACAGTAGTGTCTATTGCACACAGAAAGTCACCGACACATTAGAGATGGTCTTCTCCTCATATCACACTCATTCAATCCTCATATTATCAATATCATGCAAAATAACGGAGTAGCCTACTTTGTTCATTTCATAGAATAATTTTTTATACAGAGAAAAAGAATATGGTACAGAAATACAAAAATAGGAATGTACATTCAAAAACATTGCTTGCATTTTTATAACAGACAATTTCGACTTCAATGTATAGGATATCTGAAACTTTACAAACCATACATTTATTGTCAAGAATCAATTTTTCTTGGAAGCATAATTACACCTGTTTCCATTACATATAAAACTTCCCAAACACTACAAATTAATAGATTTTTGTACTGATCAATAAAATGTTATTTTAAAGGTTTATTAAAACCAATAAAACAAGTAAAGCTAGGCAGTAGTCCTTTACTTCCAAGCAAAATGCGTGCAGCTAGCCGAGGAATCATCTCGTCGCCCCACCCCACAAGTAAAGCTAGGCAGTAGTCCTTTACTTCCAAGCAAAATGCGTGCAGCTAGCCGAGGAATCATCTCGTCGCCCCACCCCACGGGCACAAGCCCAAAATTTACGGTTAAAATTAGGACCTTTTTTGCTGACACATCGTTCTACACAGGGCTCTTGGTGCCCCTTGCAAAGTGGAGCCGGCTTGGGGCCCTTCAACAATGCCTTCCACAAACCAGCAGCAGCAGTAGTCGTATTGCTCTTGGTTTTGTTAAGTTGTTGTTTTGGTTCATCAGTGGTAGCATCAAGTTTGGGTTTGACACTTACTGGGCAAGGGAAAAAATTATCAAGTTTGAGCTGTTTCCGCTTTAAATCTGCTTTTGGCAATACTTTGCTATCGAGTATTGTCGATTTGCCATCAGAATTAAGAAAGTCTTTATTTGAAGAAAATACTTCATTTGTACATTTCCTGAACAGAGATGTAATTTTCACCTGTTTTCCAGCAAATTCTGGGAAGTATTTAGAGCAAAGTGAAGGGCATTTGAAAATTGTGTGAAATCTCCCTTTGAAGAAAGCTTTTACAGGGCAATGGTCACTCCCTTCTACTTCACTGAGAATATGGCAGTCTAAAACTAAAGGAATTGTTCTTGCACAAGTCAATATGTAATCGATGCGAGTGCCATAGTTTGTGGCCCTTGCATTGGACTTGGTGTTCCAACACGTGAAGGCGTTCTCTTTCTCCTTATTATGAAAGCGAAACGAATCTATCATCACTGGAATGTTGTTCAATTTGTTATTGATATTTTCATTACAACACTTGGGAACTGGAATATCAGATATTTCATTTGGGAGCAACCCGTCATTCATTGAGGAAAGTGAGCGATTAAAGTCTGTTTCTTCTATTCCACCTTCTTCACAGAAAGACTCAATATGATTGTGTTGATGAGACCCTGCAATGATATCATCAATTCCCTCCTTATTCTCTGGGGTTGGGATGGTGGGATTTTTCTCTCGCAATGAAGTGGATTCGCTACAAGTGTAGAGATTCAATTGGGGGTCGGCCAGTAGGAGGTGGTTGAGCCATAGTCTGGACAGGTTTGTATTAAATTCAGGCTGTAACATAAGAACAAGGGAGTTAGATCATGTTGTTTCTTTTCACTTTGACAAAAAACAAAACGAATGGTGCTGTCCAATAAACAATCTGTATGGTGTATCACTGCATAAATAAATATATTTATGTATACACTACAAATTCATACCTTGATTTTACATTTTAAATTGTTGTGTTCTCCATGTACAATTATCCAGGGGGGGAGGGGGACAAGACAGACAAAATGCGGACAGATCATTCTTACCCTCTTCAGTTAACTCATGCTGATGTCTTGACCCTGGCATGCTATGCTATCTAGTATACCCAGTTACACACAGTGCCAGTTGGATTTAGAATTTACTCTGTCTCCTGATGAATTGGGACAGAACAGAACACACAAAACCTAATAACACCACACAAACAGTAACAATGGTCTTATACATAAAACATTTAGGCCTACCAAAGTGCATATATTTTTGAGAGCTCTGACCTCTTCCTAAGATGCGAGGAGAAAGCAGAGTTCACGCACTTTGGTAGGTTTAAGTGTTATTAGTATGTTTATGACGTGGTTACTTTTAGTGTGGTGTTTTATTTAAATACTATCCCGGTCAAAGAGTCTTGGTTCAATACTCTAGACTTGACTGTAGCCTACAGTATTGTGCATCTAGCTACCTTTTGGCTATGCATGTGACTATGTAAATGAAAGTCTGGTTAGAGTTCAGAGTGGGTGATGTATTGGTGTCATGAATGTTTTATGTTACACGTTCCTTACAGGTTTACTGGTAATGACTTACAATTTTTGATACATCTTCACAAGTATCAATTGCTTGGTGAGAAATGTTAAGGTCTCCCACAATGACCACATGACTACCAGCAGCAATCAGAGCCTTCGCTCGCAGCTCAAGGAGGTGGCAGAACTTGAGCTTGTATTCCTTCCTCTCTGGCTTGTCAGGGTCAACTCGAGGGCAGTATACGTTGATAATAATCAAAGATTGAGGGTTGGTCCTGCCAGTGGCGAGGTGTTCGTCCTGAATACAACAACCACATACTGGTGAGACAACCCACTGAGATAGAACCTCTGCTGGGTATTTACTATTTTTAGTATGTAATTATATCATAAAAGTTTTTTCTGTTTTCTATCTTAGCTCATGTGTTTTGTTATTCTAATAACTTTTTTTATAAATCTATGAACTTGCAAATTATTGTAATTTGAAATATAAAGAGATAGGAATTACTAATTTATGATTATAAGTAGTAAATTTAGATTAACTTTGTGAGATAATTTGAAGTTAGCACATCCGTGAATTTACAAAATGCTCAATTTCTACTCAAACTTACAAATACTTACCTTAGAGAAAGAGTATCTTCAATCTCATCTATTTGAAATAATCTCTTCTACTATATGCCTACCTACTGCTCTAAATTAAAATGTGCACTCACATTTTATACACTTAGTGATGTTTCGATCATGATATTTAATATGGTACATAAAACCATTTTAAAATGTTGGATGTCAAAATGGAACATAATAAGTAATAACTTACCGGTACCCATATCTTATGTTCAGTCATAACAGCTCTACCCTCGTAATCCAAATCTTTGAGCTCTGCTTGGGAAAACTCCGCATTCATCTTGTTATTATAGTTGCCAACGTTATCAGTTGCACCAGTAGGAACGAACAGGCCACTCAAGCCCTCTTCAGCGCACACAGGAGTGGCACAATCTTTGCAATATGTAACGACTCCTGCAAAAAATGCACACGTAGACCTATGTACCATAGGCTACATATAGGCCTATTGTTGATGTGCAATTTCTAAATCTAGATTTTTTTGACACGCGAACAAATTGGCTTTAATTTTTTAAACAAAACATACAATCATATGGTACAAGGCATGCAAAATTGTGTAATCTATCCCACTGAAATTTAGGTCTTATAACTGAGTGGTTCACAATAGTGTACATGCACACTTGATCAGACTGATGCTATCTCCCTTCTAAATCTTGAGGTTTAGTCAAGCCCAGTGCAGCCTGTAACCATAGATGAGTAGTTGTAAAATCTTACCTACCTGAATAACCAGCCTTTGTTCTGCTGAAAGCAAAATATGAACTGTACCCGTCCACAAGGGCTGTGTTTTCATCCAACATGTCCCCTGAAATATGTAATAAATATCACAATTTTTGCACAGCATTGCTAAAATTACCATGGACTTTTACACATAGGCCTGAATATAATTTAGTAGGCCTACATCATACAATCTTGGTATGAATTTGAGTTTAAATGGTATTTTGATCGCAAAAAATGTAAAGAAGTATGAACAAGAACTGTGTGAAAGTAGGAAGAGAAACAATCATTAAAGCAATGCGAGATGAAAAGGAAAAGGAATGAAAAAAAGAAATGCACGAGAGCCCTCTTTGTGGGCACCGGTCACCACGAGGAGGGACCCATCTCGACCGATAGGTCTATTGTAGACCGGCTTTTTAAAACCACCCACTAGGCAATCAGAAGAATACCCCTGGAGGTCACTTGTGTAATTTGTGTCGATCACTATGAGTGAAATGAAACCATTCATTTAAAGCAGGGTACAAAATACCTAACCCGAGAACGTAAATGAGAATGGTAAACAATGAGGTAGACCTACTAGACAACAATGCAAGAAGTGTAACAGCTGTAGTATCTTGTGAGGTACGATGGCCGACTGCTACAGGGAAAGTACGGACGACAAAATATCAAACTTAGTTATCTTTTCCGTTTTTGTTCCTCTCGTTCGTGGGATCCAGTAACGAGAAGGGCACTGTGCCAACATATAGGCCAATCTTAAATATTCTAGGGTTGTTGTGCAACCTGCTTAAGGGTTTAGAAACTCGACAACAACAGACCAATGCCTAGTCTAGCCTACAATGGAAACAGACAACTTTCAAAACCAACAACCTGTTGAGGTTAGGGTTGGCCTGTTGCATCTCCACAAGTCTTAAGACATCTTGCATATTATTAAAATCATCAAACTTACGTGTGACTTTTGTTTCTTGCAAGCATATTACGTCTGCTCCCAAACAATCAAGCAATTCTTTAAGAGATTTTAGGTTATCAGCAGTCTGCATTGATCGTATGCCATTGATATTCCATGTGATAACTTGGAAATTGCTGTACTGATTGATATCACATTTATCACCTACTGTGCGTTGTTCCGAACTAGCCCATTTTAGAAAAGGATGTGCCATAATGCTAATGTTACATTAATTAAAACTGAAATTTTTAATCAAGGTCCAAGAAAACAATGCAAAAGCAGATTGTCAACAAGAACTTGCAACTCCCCAACTCGCCGCTCATTTGCCGCTGAAAGCAGACGTCACTGTTTACACGCGATTGGACGAGACAGTCTAGCACCAAATTCAAATTCATTGTAATTTCAGACCGAAGTCTTATTTTTACTAAATTCTTATTGTTACTGGCGTAAAAATTACAGCACGCAGTAGTGGCGTGCAGACAATGTGTAAGGTGGAGCGTCCTTTTCTAACTTAAAGCTGGGTGGGTGTACGCATCCCTTGCTGGCAAGGAGTGCGTGTGGTGGTTGTGGATGGAATGAAATTTGTGAATAAATCACACTCAGTAAAATTGGACAGGATATTATATTCTGTTAATTAGTTATATTTACTATTAAGGGGGGAACCTACATTTCATACAAACTTTAAAGACGTGTTCTGGCTTGCCTGTCTATAGTGTATAATAATAGCTGATTTTATAATGCGAGTGCTTGAGTCGTTGCGACTACACTGACGTGAGGTTCAGAAGAGCTTTCCCATATTTATGCCTGGCTATTGCTCATGCTTTATGTTCTTATATAAAAATGCCTAATTTAAAAAGCCTTAACCCACGTTTCTTTAGTTCGCCTCAACTGAACAAACCTTGTAAAAACGTGGTCCGGTGTTTATTGAACCATTTATCGTTCATCGTTTGACACCCTTGTCGGATACATCCACAAGCACAAATGGGATTGAGTTGAGAGTATTAGTTCTCTGGCCCAGCCGTCCTACTGATCCTATCCTACGTATAAAACACTCTGGTAACCACGTTTCAGAACGCATCTGCACAATATTATATCCATAATATTGATAAGATCGCAAAAGTAATTACAAAAGTAACGTCATTACTTCTCGGGGGGAAAAGTAAAGTAATGGAATTACTTTAAGAATGAAGTAATTAATAAAGTAACTTCATTACCTTTAATGAAAGGTAATGAGTAAAGTAATGTCACTACTTTTCAAAAGTAATTTACCCAAGCTGATACAGCCGAGAGGGCGATGTCGGACATACAGCGGAAACATGGTCGAGTCAGGCAGACTTGAGATAACACGGGCATATATTATCACCATTGTTTCCGGAGCGTGGGTTGGCTCAGTCTTCCATGGGACCTACGAGCATCATGTTGTACTTTGGGGCCTCTCTGCTCCTCATGCACGCTGCAGGTTAGTTCGTGTTCCACAGTTATTTACTTACAAATGGGTCTGGAATCTAAAAAATGGGAGCGTTTTAAAGAAATGTCAGAAAATATCAACGAATTATTTTCAAGAAATATTTTTTAGAAAAACACAATATTACTTGTTTTTTAGTGAAGGTGTTAACTGAGATGATGCGTAGGGGGTACGTGGTACATGGTCCCCAGGTCAGTATGGTATCTGTGTGGTATCTGTATGCTCGTTGACTCCCACCACTGTAGTCCAGCCGGATTCGACCTGCAGTGGAGCAGTGCACTATTCAGGACTCGGAACGGCTTGCCGCATCGCCACTACCCCTAAAACCAAATGATCATGGAAATAGGACCTTTTCCAATGATGTGACTGCTAATTGCGTACGAAGGTTTATCAAACCAAGCTCGTCTCAACTATACCGCAGCAAGGAATATATTTCGGTGGTGAGGGGGGGTCGGGGGGGGGGGGGAGACTCCACATTAGGGACGCAGATAAACATTTTTCTCTGATAGGGTTTTATGTGGTTTTAAGCGTGTTTAAGGTTTTCCGCTGAATGGGATTTCAAGAGATTCTTTGGAGATATATATCATTGGTATTTGGTTTTATAGGACCATATATCTATAAAGTATAAACAAGCCCAACTACAATTACTGACTTCACCAATACATAATGTACATACAAAATTGTTCATGAATTTCATCTTTCAGATTTACCATACATTAATTTTGTGGACTGTCAACCTTCTGGCCATGTATTGTATACGCCACTTAATCCCACGGTCAAACGTTAAGCATTATGTGACATAATTTATGTCTATTGGTAGTTGATAATCAAAACATACTCATCGTATCCTCTATCTATATAGATGGATTTACAAACAAAATGCAATGTATTGAAGTCTTCTTAGAACATTGTTAAAAGTATTGGCTATAAAAATATTCGTATGAACGTGTACTGTATACATATTACTATTGTGGCACATGGTAATATACAAACACACAATTACTGTCAGTTTGGATTACCTCAAAATATGTTGTATAAGTGAAATATGCAAAATATGTTTAAATTTAAAAATTACCTGTATGCCTTACCTGTGTAATTACCTGTACCACACGGTACGTATGATATTGGATTTGTCTTAAAATCCTCCGTTATCACTAGCGTATACTGGGAGAGGGTAGTCGTTATAATGATTGCATTCATAACATAACACTTACACACTAAACATTCACAAACCAATTTTTTTTAAATAATACACTATATTGGTGAATCGGTAATCGTCTGCGGCGCTTGCGTGCAATTAAAACAAATACCAATTCTTAATACTTAATATGTTTTCAAAGATTCTGGTAAAATGATAACCTTATTCAGCAGCGAACGTATGCTCCATTAAAAACGCTTTACACATGTATATCAACAAAATCTGTGGGACTAAAGTGGAGCCCCCCCCCCCCCGTTAATATATTCCTGACTCCTATTATTGTTCAGTCAAGGGCTACTGATCCCTTAGTCGTTAAACACAAGGACTACCACAGTCCAGTCAGTATATAATGTTCGATTTGTCATGTGCGAGGACAGCAATAAAAAGAATCAAATTACTATTTAATGATAGATTGTCCTTGGGTCATGCTAGCTCAAGTGGAAAGACCACAGGTACGTAGAGCCGGTGGTTCTGGGTTCCAGACCCAGGCTGGCAAACTTGGAAAGGACAGACTACCGCCAATATTAAAACCCGGCGAAATTACCGATTTTAATCATATCTCAACAATCAATGAATGCTACATCACATCAAAATAGAGAAAGCGGCTCAATTTGGGTTCGAAAGACTTGGATAATGTTATTAAATAAGCGTGTCTTCCATTGTAATTAGCAGGCTGTTAATTCAAAAAGTAAATATTAAGTATCAGCACTGATAATTACAATATCACAAATATTGTTGTGACATAATATTTAGATGTTATAAGAACCTACTAGATTGAGCCCGGTTTTCAATATTTCGATATGGTGAATGTGTGAATTTCGCGTGGAATAAATATTGGCGCTGGTCTTTCCTCTCAAACACCTGTGTAGATTGTAAATAACCTGCAGGTTGTCTTGAGAACATTGACTTGACAGGAGGCTTGTGTTTAGTTGCAACAACTGATAAGAGACCAAGGCTTGAACTGTGCTTGTTCGACAGTGCGATATACTGTGATAGGACGTGTTAAACATCATCAACCGTCTTGTTTTCTGTCCCTATTTATTGTCTAACAAGGAAGAGAAGACAAGACTATACCACCGACCACCGCCAATAAAGTGATCATTCACCCCTGGTAAACCGTCACCGTGATATTGTACATCATCTTGTTTTCTGTCCCTATTTATTGTCTAACAAGGAAGAGAAGACAAGACTATACCACCGACCACCGCCAATAAAGTGATCATTCACCCCTAGTAAACCGTCACCGTGATATTGTACATCATCTTGTTTTCTGTCCCTATTTATTGTCTAACAAGGAAGAGAAGACAAGACTATACCACCGACCACCGCCAATAAAGTGATCATTCACCCCTAGTAAACCGTCACCGTGATATTGTACATCATCTTGTTTTCTGTCCCTATTTATTGTCTAACAAGGAAGAGAAGACAAGACTATACCACCGACCACCGCCAATAAAGTGATCATTCACCCCTAGTAAACCGTCACCGTGATATTGTACATCATCTTGTTTTCTGTCCCTATTTATTGTCTAACAAGGAAGAGAAGACAAGACTATATACCACCGACCACCGCCAATAAAGTGATCATTCACCCCTAGTAAACCGTCACCGTGATATTGTACATCATCTTGTTTTCTGTCCCTATTTATTGTCTAACAAGGAAGAGAAGACAAGACTATACCACCGACCACCACCAATAAAGTGATCATTCACCCCTAGTAAACCGTCACCGTGATATTGTACATTATCTTGTTTTCTGTCCCTATTTATTGTCTAACAAGGAAGAGAAGACAAGACTATACCACCGACCACCGCCAATAAAGTGATCATTTACCCCTAGTAAACCGTCACCGTGATATTGTACATCATCTTGTTTTCTGTCCCTATTTATTGTCTAACAAGGAAGAGAAGACAAGACTATACCACCGACCACCACCAATAAAGTGATCATTCACCCCTAGTAAACCGTCACCGTGATATTGTACATCATCTTGCCGCATTTTATTACTATATTACACAAGGTGAAATATTCCTGGCAACGTCGCAAGACTCTGTTTTGCTCGAGGTAAAGCTAGGCAACGAGGATCCAGTAAATAGCGGCAATGGGTATAGGCCTACTAAAATGTTTTAGTTATTACTTAATTACCGACATATGGCTTCGTAAGAACTAAAACTGGATTAACAAAGTTTTAAATAATATGGTATATATTACGGTTGTCATTAGGGAAGCCAATTAAAGAAGAAATAATTAATTGGTTCCCTAATGATAGCCGCAATGGTTGCAAAATTTTAAATTTTGTCAATCCAGTTTTTAGTTCTTACGAAGCACACTTCGGATGATGATGATATTTAAAAAAAGTTTAAAACGTTACTTACGCCCGATTTTTACAGTTCGATTACCGAGCTTGAGATGGAGATCGCGAACAATACAGGTATCAATAGTTTTCTTTTATTGTAAGAAGATATAAGTCATTAAGGCACTCTCTTGTTTTCCAGGAATTATGGGCCAGGATAATTTAATCGATGATATAGATGATGTCGATAACGACAAATCTTGCATCCCAAAGCTGGCAGATTCCTGTTTCTCCGACATTTATCACAACTTGGAGTGCCACCTCAACCCTAGGGCTCCATATGATTGCCAGCGCCGAGACATAACTGACTTGTGCAGGTAAACAACAGTTACAAGTGCTTCACTAGTTTAAAAGACCTTCGACCCCCCCGAGTTTTGTCAACATGTTTATTTTGGCCCATTACTGTATAATGCCTAATTGTACACTCTCAACTTGTTTTAATTTGACTAAAGTAGTTAGTTTAAAAAAAATTTAGGGATGACATCGGGTAATAAAATTCGGAACCGGTTCCAGCTCTCATAATACCCGGGTACCCGGATCCTGAAAAAGTATTTTTCGATGAGTAGGTTTGATTTGAAGGTCGTCGCTAGGCCTTATGAAGTGCACGGGGTGGAAGAAGAGGGACGAATGACGTGCATGCCGCCTGCTCGAATAGGCCTAGCCCCTTGGAATACGCATGCAGTAATCACGTCGAGTTAAAAAAAAACATTTCGCAATACACAACTGAAGCACGTATTAAAACATGCTATTTCAAGTAAAATAAATAGTAATAGAACATGTGTTAGCCAGAATGTTCACCAGAATGAAAAACAAAGAACAAACAGTAACGAATGCAAGTCGACTCGCGTCTGTTCTGTTCCCTGTCGAGGCATGTGTTGTGGAAGGGTGGGGGAAAGGTCAGCGCCCGCCGTACCTGCTGGCTCCACCGGAATCAACGGCAGCAATACCGGCGCGTAAATACAGCCTAGAAACGGACTAAAAAATTACCCGGACCCGAAAAACGGCTCCGGGTAATACTTTGGAGCCGGGTACCCGGGTTACCCGGGTACCCGATGTCATCCCTAAAAAAATACGATTGTTTTGTGAAAAAAAGTTTTACGCTTACCATAAAAAAGTCACTGTTTACATGTATGGTGGTGTCAAATTTTATCAGGCCCATATTCAACTCCAAAACACACATGTGGGGTATTTCACGATCTGTGGATATGTTGGTTGTTAATTCATCGCACACCAGTAAATACCCGCACAGATAGCTTTATCAAGACACTTCGTTTTCATACTTGCCGGCCCTCTTATCTAAATGCCCGCCAACCACGCCTCTAAAACCATTTTAGCCTCTATGCCTCCCTTATTTGGGATCCCGTTATCAGGTCGACCCAGGCATCAAAGATAGTAAGATAGAGGCCTACAGGAGCTGTCGAGTACGTAGTACCTGGCAACATGGGTAGTGGGAGGTCCAATGTTGCCACTGGTTTCAGTTCCATCGACGGAGGACTGAGCTGCGCAAGTGACATTATTGATACGGATTGTAACCAGCAGCAAGGGAGGGACCGATTTGACTCGTGGCTTCAGGGCTTAAAGGCTGTTTACTACTCACTCTGCTCTCAAAACAGCGAGTTGCTCAAAGGTAAACACAATTGCCTTCCTTACCCTTAATCTCTTTCAACAATCAAAACTGGAAAAATATTCATTTTGCTTTCTTAAAATTATGGCCATCATGATATGGTCAATTAAATTTTTGTTTGATAAATAATCAATGCTCAATACCATGCTACAATAAATGTGTGCAATAGATACATGAAACATCTCTTTGATAAATTCTTAAACTGGATTAGTTAGATGATATCATTCACCTTTGTCTACCTCAGGTTCTGCCAGGCTGGAAGCAGTTGTGTCCAGTTGCGCCTTCCTATTATTCTTCCTTCCGAATCCCTCAGCCACTATGCATGGACCATACATAGTTTAGCTCTTCCTGTCATAAGAGGTAACTAAAGGGTCTTCGTCACATTATGATCTTGTTGTCTTTGCCTTCCAGTGCTGGTGCAAGACACGCAGTGCTGCAACAGCCTCGTGTTCGTCACATTATGATCTCGTTGTCTTTGCCTTCCAGAGCTGGTGCAAGACACGCAGTGCTGCAACAGCCTCGTGTTCGTCACATTATGATCTCGTTGTCTTTGCCTTCCAGTGCTGGTGCAAGACACGCAGTGCTGCAACAGCCTCGTGTTCGTCACATTATGATCTCGTTGTCTTTGCCTTCCAGTGCTGGTGCAAGACACGCAGTGCTGCAACAGCCTCGTGTTCGTCACATTATGATCTCGTTGTCTTTGCCTTCCAGTGCTGGTGCAAGACACGCAGTGCTGGAACAGCCTCGTGTTCGTCACATTATGATCTCGTTGTCTTTGCCTTCCAGTGCTGGTGCAAGACACGCAGTGCTGCAACAGCCTCGTGTTCGTCACATTATGATCTCGTTGTCTTTGCCTTCCAGTGCTGGTGCAAGACACGCAGTGCTGCAACAGCCTCGTGTTCGTCACATTATGATCTCGTTGTCTTTGCCTTCCAGTGCTGGTGCAAGACACGCAGTGCTGCAACAGCCTTGTGTTCGTCACATTATGATCTCGTTGTCTTTGCCTTCCAGTGCTGGTGCAAGACACGCAGTGCTGCAACAGCCTCGTGTTCGTCACATTATGATCTCGTTGTCTTTGCCTTCCAGTGCTGGTGCAAGACACGCAGTGCTGCAACAGCCTCGTGTTCGTCACATTATGATCTCGTTGTCTTTGCCTTCCAGTGCTGGTGCAAGACACGCAGTGCTGGAACAGCCTCGTGTTCGTCTCGTGTGTGGAGAATGAGATTCAGGTTACGCATGTCGTAGATTTACTCAAGCAACAACTGGATGTGAAGAACTGCAAGTAAATATTTACAATTTTGAATATTTATTACGAAAATTATTTTTATCATTGTTTTGTTTTTTGTTTTGTTTGTTGCTTTCGGACATCTGAGCATTGAACCTTCAGGCATTCGAAAATGTGAGCACATTTTTCGGAAATTTGAGCATTCGAACATTTAGTGTGATTCCCCCAAAAACAACCTTACAGATGCTGTCGTAATAGATTATTGATTCGCAGCCAACTGGCGAGCCCCAATCTCAAATACCGATCGCTGATTGGCCATGAAACACTCGTGTGTGACGAACGCGTCGGTAGGGTTGTTTCAGGGCAAGTCCAAGTACACACTACACAGTGCACAGTGCACAGTGCACAGTACACACTACACAGTACACAGTGCACAGTACACAGTACACAGTGCACAGTACACACTACACAGTGCACAGTACACAGTGCACAGTACACACTACACAGTACACACTACACAGTGCACAGTGCACAGTACACACTACACAGTACACACTACACAGTGCACACTACACAGTGCACAGTACACACTACACAGTGCACAGTACACAGTGCACAGTACACACTACACAGTACACACTACACAGTACACACTACACAGTGCACAGTGCACAGTACACACTACACAGTACACACTACACAGTACACAGTGCACAGTACACACTACACAGTGCACAGTACACACTACACAGTACACAGTGCACAGTACACACTACACAGTGCACACTACACAGTGCACAGTACACACTACACAGTGCACAGTACACAGTGCACAGTACACACTACACAGTGCACAGTACACAGTGCACAGTACACACTACACAGTGCACACTACACAGTGCACAGTACACAGTGCACAGTACACAGTGCACAGTACACACTACACAGTGCACAGTACACAGTGCACAGTACACACTACACAGTGCACAGTACACAGTGCACAGTACACACTACACAGTACACACTACACAGTACACACTACACAGTGCACAGTGCACAGTACACACTACACAGTACACACTACACAGTACACACTACACAGTGCACAGTACACACTACACAGTGCACAGTACACAGTGCACAGTACACACTACACAGTGCACAGTACACAGTGCACAGTACACAGTGCACAGTACACACTACACAGTGCACACTACACAGTGCACAGTACACACTACACAGTGCACAGTACACAGTGCACAGTACACACTACACAGTGCACAGTGCACAGTACACACTACACAGTACACACTACACAGTACACAGTACACAGTGCACAGTACACACTACACAGTGCACACTACACAGTGCACAGTACACACTACACAGTGCACAGTACACAGTGCACAGTACACACTACACAGTGCACAGTACACAGTACACAGTGCACAGTACACACTACACAGTACACACTACACAGTACACACTACACAGTACACACTACACAGTGCACAGTGCACAGTACACACTACACAGTACACACTACACAGTACACACTACACAGTGCACAGTGCTGTGCGTATGTATGAGATGCATTTTGCGAACATGGCGAACACTAAAAATACATTTTAGGCTATAGAGGGGTAAAATCCCTCCGAATAAAACGTGTTGGTCTCTAAAATGTTAGCATGATATTTCAGCCACCTGCTGATTGCTCTGGCTACGTGCAACGTGCAAGCAACGAACCCCATCCAAGCGTGCCAGCCTCCTCAGCTGGTGGTCAGGGAGATACTGCACACCTTCTTCTCACAGAGTACCTGCGGGACGCAGTGCTTCAGGCAATCTCAGTCAGTAACAGCTGTGTAACTTAACACAAATAATACGAGAATTTATTCATTCATTCATTCATTCACTAATTCATTTATTTATTTAAAATTATTTAAAAAGCATAGCATTTATAGGTAGCCTGTGAATAACTCAAATAACTTGCACCTTGTTTGGTTTCAGAATGTCGTCTCCGTCGGCCTCCGTCACCATAATGCCACACTGGTTCATGGCTTTGACCGCCACCTGTTATGCACTCATGTGATTAGTATGGGCACCATGTAAACAATAAGTAGAAAGTAATAAACTTTGAGCTAAAATAATTACTCATTTCATAGTTGGCACATTCTCTACTGCACTCAAACTTTGTATAGCTCCTCTGAACTATCAGAATTCAGAATTATATATGATTTTATATAACACATACCAACATTACAAGCCGTACACGAGTAAAGCTTCAATTCCACGGTTGTATTTTTCATTCAACGCATTTGAGCGTTTGATCGCCAAACTATAAATGAAAGCGTTGAGAACTTTGTTCTATTTTGCACCAAAAGGAAATCAACCGATCAGAATTAACCTGCGCTTACCATAGACGCGTGAGCTCCAAAACCACGTGGCTGTCAAAAGGGTACAGAGGGTAATGTGCACGTGTGATGGTTGCACTTTATTTATTCAGAACCTACTAAAAGTGCACCGTTTGGTCAAGAATAGATAAAAAGTGTGCGTGTGGAACTGTAAGCATGTAATAATACCTCATGCTGTCGGTTAAAACAGTTTGGCAGATTTTGCATAAACAAAACATAATTCATGTACACTTTGAAAGAATTATTTAATAAATTGTTGCATTTCTGATACTGTTCAATTATTGTAATGATAGTTTTTATAACACCGGCGATTTTTCAAACGAAAGTCATTAAGCCAAACTTATCGCAAACCATAGTTCGTCTGTCATTACTACATAGTTATTTCAAACACTAAAGTGCTAGATAAAGATCGAGATTTCGGTTTTTAATTTCTAGCTGCAGTAGGTCGACGTCTTCAACTGATAGACCCCAGCTGTCCATATAGCCCAATTCAGTGAGTCTAGGGCATTTAGCCAACATAATTGTCACTCCAACCATAGTTAATGTCGGAGCATTTGAGATCCAAATAGTTCGCAAATACGGACAAGAAATATCAGCGAATAGATGTTTTACTAGTTCGTCAGATATCACCACAAAGTTACAATAGAGTGTAAGCTGTTCCAGTCCAGGCGCACTGCATATTAGATACTTCAAGCACGATGTACTCAAGGTTGCGTAGTAAATATTCAGCTTCTTTAGGCAAGGAAAAGGCAATTGTTTAAAATACACTAGATGTTCCACTTTATATAGTGCCACGATGGAGATCTGAGTGCAAAACTCTGCAAGTGCACTCACATCTAAAATACCTCTCCCGATCACCAAATCCAAACCCTTGAACCTCCAACCGCACTTCACCAACAATGAATTCATCTCACTACACTCAAAACGGGAGAGTTTCAGTTTGACGAGATGGGTCAGCCTGGCTAGGCTGATGATCACGTCCTTCACAGGTCGGTCCAAGTAGATCGAGTGGAGGTTGGGGCACATCTGTGCGATCACGTTTAGGGTATGCGCGTCTGTGCCGGTGTCGTGGAGGTACTTCAGCTTCAGGAGACGGCCTCTCTCCATCGTGTGGTCGTCACTAAGACAGACCACGGCCCGGCCTACGAAGGAGTAGGACCCCAGACTCACCAGGTTGGGCAGGTGTTTCAGTAATAATGCAACGGTCGATGGCTCCAGTGAAACCTCGTCTCCTGGCCGACCGATGTCCAGTAATTCCACCCCGTGGTGGCGAACACACAATGACTCGATGCCACGACGAGTAATAAGGCTCTCTCCTGATACGTCCAGGACCTTCAGGACCTTATTATAACAGCTCACCGTGCAGATGATATCGTCAGTAGCCACATGTGGTATGCGAAGAACCTTTATAGTGTCCAGACCTTTCAGGATGTCTCGTAGCTTAAAGCAGTCATCTCCCTTAATCCACACTCCCCTTAAGTCTAACGATTGCAAGCCGGTGCCCTTCGAGGCAATTAAATCCAACACATTGGAGTGATGCGATTCTGGAAAGGAGACAATTCTGAGTGACTTAATGGAGCCGTCCAGCAACACTCTGAGCGAATGAAAGCGCACAAACGTCCCTAAAGCCTCACTGTTCAGAATGCTCTGCAGGATGTCCCCACGAACGTGAGGCGGCAACACGGAGAAATACACTTGTTGGAAGTGGCCCTGGGTGTCGGTGTCGGTGTTGTCGAGTATCACCGCTGAGATGGAGAGAACTGCGGCGTTAATGACCTCCTGCAGCGCCAAGTCGCGGAGAAGAGGTATCTGGAGATAAGGCGGCATCTTGGCCGTCGCATGACACTAGGTCCCGACTACCGAGTGAGGCACTCACTGCGTTGTTGTTACTCGTGGACGTCTATTTTAAAACGATAAATGGGAGATCGCCAACTTACTAAATAAGCGCAGTGTCAACTACATCGAAATGAAATGTTTCTTGAGTAGAAATAAAAAGTTTCTTCGCCAGTTAAAGTGCCTAGCGAAATAATGACAATCAGAGGATTTTGGAGTATAGCCCAGCTGGGTGGCATTGAAGATATAACCGCATGGCACGTTGCCATATTCCACTCTCTTCACCAATAAATATCTACGGACATGGTTTCCGATCCCGCAGACGGCATGTTATTTTGTAATTGCCCTTATCTTCATTTATCACCCCTCATCGCTTCGAATATCATGATTACAACAATAGAGACGTAAACCAACAAGAATCATCATCATCACAATACTAAATGAAATATTGAACTTGAAATTACACACTTATAAAATCATACGCAATCATTTTATTTCAGGATTTAAAAATAACAATGTCATAACTGTTCACACTATTGGATCTTCTGCTGCAGCGTTAGGCACTTACGCTCGAGCGCTCTTGGACACCTTGTCATACACGTCGGGGAACGCATCCTGGCAGTTCAGTTGACTCCGTATCTTGTCATAGAGGCGATGATCGAACATTTCCCGGAACTCTTCCCTGGTCATATAGGTGTCGGCGTGCAGCATCTGGTACCTGCGGTTATATGACAATATGACAGAAGTGAGATGGGTCGAACCAATTCCCAGAACTCTTCCCAGTTCCCTGGTTCTGTCATGGCACAATATTATTTGAGTGCTTATGTGTTTTCAAAATAGAACTACACCCATATGCCATACTAAACATAAACAATATTAATTTTTGTTTTAGGCCTGGCAAAATAATTGTTTAGATTTTTGAGGAATTTTTGGATTGCATAGAAAACCAAAATTTGAGACCAAAATAAAATGTTCCCAGAATTATCTAAAAATAGATTTTTCCTCGATTTACGCATCTCTTCATACTTCTGCCTTTCAAATAAAATAAAAATAAAAAGTAATCAAATTTGCGGGACATATCAAAATTCTTTTTTTTTTACGATTTATGCGAGTATGAATTACGTCTCTATTCAAGGTACCGTTCGTCAAATTGAAGAAAAAAAACGCAATAGTTTTCATCCAAACATTTAGTTTTTTAAACGAGCGGTCAATGAGAACGAACAAAAAATGTCACATTTGACTGTAATAAAATCAAAAAATGTATGTCTTCAAACGTGGACGTGGGGTCTGAGAGGGCTAAACTTACGCTGAGTTTTTCCGCAAGAACTCCTCCAAGCTTCTTGTTGTTTTCATAGGATGGAACTTGTTGGGAGATTTAGGAACTCCGTACAGACCAACATCCACATACATCGTGTCATTCTCAGTAGGGGAGTGGACCATTCCAGGGTAATTGTTCAGTTGGAAGGGGCACAGCCACAGTGGATAGATCTGTAAGAACACGGGGTAAGTATTATCATGCTTACGAAATAGCAGAGTCCAGTGGCGTATCCAGGAATTGGGAAAGGGGGGGGGTTTCAACCCATATTATAGAGAGTGGAGCCGAAACATAATTGGGGTTCCGGGGGGCTTGCCCCCCGAAAAAATTGTCGTCAAGGTCATTTTAGTGCAAATCTGTGCGTTTTACAGCGGCCAACTGAAACAAGATTACTCAGTTTTTGGCAACACATTTTTTCCTTAAAAAAAGATAAAAATATAATAATTGTAGATCGATGCGTGTATTTTTAACAAAAACAAATGTCTAAAATACTGTCTATTGAAATGTAAACGGTTATTTTCCATGTTTTCTTTGCAAAAGGGGGGGGGGGTTGTCCCCCCCTCCCCCCCGTGTATACGCCACTGGCAGAGTCCAATAATACCAACCTAATTTACCACTACTCTAGTTTCTTCCATCTACTTGAAACAGGCTCATTAGGGATAGTTTAGGACCTTATAGGTTGGATACCTGGAGATTCCTATCAGCAGGTATGAATGGCAACGGCGAGGCTAGTTACGTTTGTAAGCATTTAATATATTTTGAAGATTTCAGAATTTGCGGACAGAAAAAGGGGGGAGGATGTAAAATTTAAATTTTGATAGAAATTGGTTAAATACAAACGTATATATTCTTTGTTAATTAATTAATTAATTAGTACTGTGTCGTCGCGAGAGACCTTGTTTGACAGGTAGTAATACTAAACTGTAAACACTGTTCCACATCAGTTGAGGCATTGTCCTTAGGGCAGATGTAGATTACCTCGACAGCGTTATGGAACACCGTGAGAGCCTCTTTGAGCGTCGTCATAGGGACCAACAGGTCTTGAATGAAGTGGTTGGTCTCGTACAAGCGTTTTATTGTCTTCGTTTGCGTCAGTTTCAGTAGAGACACTTTGACTGGCATCAGCCATCCAAGCAAGAAGCGAAACACTGGGTTGTTCCCAAACGGGACGATGTCCTGTAACACACTTACATAATAACTAACAGTCACATGTAAATGTTTCATCTAATCTTACTAGTTTCAAACATTTACTTCGAAACAGAAATAATAAAAAAACAAAAACACGTCCCCATGCAAAACGGTGTGGTTATTATAAAGCACTGTATGCTGCCAGACCCACCTGTAACTCCCAGAACAACGACCGGGTATGTCTGTGGTAGTAATCCCTCAGTGGAATATACTCAACCCCCTTCTCTTTCTTCAGATACGTCTTAACGTGCTCGAAGAACCATGGTTTGTACCACTTGCCAATTGGGTTCAACTGAAAAACAATTACATTGTGAAATTTTGGGTGGCTTGACGATACAAGAGCATCAAAAATAAAGAAAGCGCAGTAATAGACGATAAGATGCTTTTCATTTAATATTTTACGGAAACTTTGTCTCGACTGGCATCAAAATGTTTAGCTGATTAGCAACCCTTCATTGCTTCATCCGACACTTCTGTGATGATTAATATTTATATGAAAATACTTTGCAAACGTAAATAATGTAACTAATACCCCCTTGTACCGTATACATGATTCAAGATACATTTCCCTGATACCGAAGTGGACCAGGAATCCAATGATAGATTTCCGACAGAGCTAATTCATACCTTATCAGATTCGCAGGCTGCCACCATATTGCCAGTCATAATGACTCCTTCATGAAGATTGAACATCAAACCCTCGATGAACTGATTGTTCTCCTTCTTCATCGTTTCCTTCTCAAACATCCTGCAAGCCTCGTCCAGTGAATGCACGGCTTGGTACTCCAGTTTCACATATCTGCATGAGAAACAGTTCATGACATTTGCTTCTGACAGAACATGTATACAATATATTGATAGGTTATAATATGAACAGACCTGCGTGATATATCACAGATTTTAAGATAATAACATAAGTTTCAGATCAGGGGCTGTCATTCGGAAATTACGTAATTTCAAACAAAGTATCAATTTAGCATATATAAACAAACTTGAGTGACATACCACAGATTTTGAGATAATTACGGAAGTTTGACGGGCTGTTATTCGAAAATTACGTAATATCACACATAGTAGCGAATTGTAAGAGAACATGTGTATATTGATTAAATTTGATTCCTTCTAATAATTCCATATTACATCTGTTTTAGATTACATAAACTAACCTGCGTGACATACCACAGATTTTGAGATAATTACGTAAGTTTCAGGGGCTGTCATTCGGAAATTACCTAATTTCAAACAAAGTATCGATTTGTACGAGAACTATGAATATATTTATTTAATTTGATTCCTTCCAATTAACCTCAAATACATCTACTCATATAATATGCTGTAAACATAATTACAAATGCAGACGTAAATCTTTCGTGCCCCCCCTCTCCCCACCATAGAAAAAAAAAATGTTGGGAACTATTAAAAATCTATTCGCCGATATCCGATAGAGATGGCTCAGATGTAAATGTAATGACACGAGATTGATATGATAGGTTGCCGGTTTGAGCCAGCTATTCCATCCTACTAATATAACTATAGTTAATCATCTGAAGAGAGGCATGTCATGTGAAGTCAGTGTTCTCCCTAAAGCAGCGATTGATATGAAAAAATTATAAAAACTATTCGATCTCAAACAAAGTTGAGGATTGTCTAAAATCATCGTGGAATGCAATGTCTCAGAATGTACAAGAATGTATGTACTAGAATGTACTAGAATGTCTGTACTAGAATGTACTAGAATGTCTTAGTAAGTATATATAAAATAGAAACCCACCTGTGAGCAGGGATGATCATTATTTGTACCGCGGTTAGGAAGCCCAGGGTACCATGAGACCAGGGCACAGCGTAGAATAGCTCCTCATTGGAATCCTGGAAATAATAGGGGACATTGTTAGTTTCTAGTATCAGAAGAAAATTATAAACTTTGCTTTGAAACTGTCAGTGCCCATAGTTTTACGTTCCAGTCCCAGACAGGTTGCTCAAATGACAAAGTATTCCTACGAAACAATTACTAAACACACTTTCTATTACTTTACCACCCAGTGTCAACATTTTAGCTAATTTGCTTACACTTAATAAAAAAAATGTTGGAGAAAATATATAATGATATTTAACTCATGTAAAATACCGGTAGCTGTGAAATGAATTACAAGTGTGGTTATATTTACCTTAGAACAGGTGACAACGCTTCCGTCGGCCAACACGAGTTCATAGGAGAGACAAATGTGTTGGAACAATCCGTACTTATGGGACGAAGACTCGATCCCGGTTCCCATGACTAACCCGCCTGCCGGACAAACACACACGACGAACTTGGTATTCTATCTCAAATTTAAAAATAAATACTTGCATGAAGAGTGTTCCAATTTTTGAAAGGCGTAAAACTTTTGTTCGTACTTTTAAGATTACTCAACTATTTCTTTCATGATACATACAGAGATATTATCAGGGCATACAAATAATATTTAAACGGGGATGCAAAATGCATTGCGTCTAGGCAATATCAATTAATATCTACAAATTGGGTCTGATTTTATCTAAACACGGCACTGCATGGTTATGATTTTTTTGCTTTTAATTAAATTATAAGACCCCAATGGCTCCAAATTAAACCTGAATCCTGGCTATACCCCTGATACAACGCATTATCTATTGTGGGTATTCCAATCATGTGGGAGTTGTGTTCCTTGTGCGAGCAGTTCCTTGTACAGGCAGAGGTGCCTGTCTGTTACCGTATATTTACCTATAGTTAGCTCGTCAAGCTCAGGAAGAACAGGTATGGTCACGCCCAGTGACTCCAGGGTAGCTGTAAGCTGACCCATAGTGACCATTGGCTCCACAAGGACTGTCTGCAACAATCAAAACAATCAGCACTCATTGGGACTTCTATTAGTATTACTGAGAAGGAAACACGAACTACGTATTTTATTTTCTGTCATTATACGTGATATTTTTAAGTACGTAGTAAGTAAGTAGTAAGTAATAAAATTAAAGTTTGTTTATGGTAGCTTTGCACATGCATTTTAAACACTTTGTTGAATATTATGGTTCACAATAAAACCGTAGAGGAAAACTAATAGTAAATGTAATGCTGCTGTAGCACACCCATGCGTATAAGCATTTCCCCCAATGTAAAATATTAATATGTATCGTAATTGTATCCAGCTCACGTGGTTTGTGGCCACGATGTTCTGTTGAATTATGAGCGGAGTTAAATCTCCCCCCTCTCCTCCTCAGTCCCCTCCCCCCCCCCCCCCCGAACACACATCAACATCATCCATATCTAGATCGTGTCGTGTACACTGCTTGTTGTTTGGCGATCATTTGGATCTACCTTTTTGGCAACGTCCACCTTCAAAATGTCGACTAAGTCTATATCGATGTTCGTCATCGTCTTCTTGTAGACTGGTTGTCGGAAAGACATTGTCTGCCAACCGGGACGAGCTGTGCACATGTGGCCTTTAGCCCCCGACCCCTTCCACTCACGCACCTGCAGACACAAGCAAAGACAATCAACATGTTGGAAGACATTGTCTGTCACGAGCTGTGCACATGTGGCCTTTAGCCCCCGACCCCTTCCACTCACGCACCTGCAGACACAAGCAAAGACAATCAACATGTTGGAAGACATTGTCTGTCACGAGCTGTGCACATGTGGCCTTTAGCCCCCGACCCCTTCCACTCACGCACCTGCAGACACAAGCAAAGACAATCAACATGTTGGAAGACATTGTCTGTCACGAGCTGTGCACATGTGGCCTTTAGCCCCCGACCCCTTCCACTCAAGCACCTGCAGACACAAGCAAAGACAATCAACATGTTGGAAGACATTGTCTGTCACGAGCTGTGCACATGTGGCCTTAAGCCCCCGACCCCTTCCACTCACGCACCTGCAGACACAAGCAAAGACAATCAACATGTTGGAAGACATTGTCTGTCACGAGCTGTGCACATGTGGCCTTAAGCCCCCGACCCCTTCCACTCACGCACCTGCAGACACAAGCAAAGACAATCAACATGTTGGAAGACATTGTCTGTCACGAGCTGTGCACATGTAGCCTTTAGCCCCCGACCCCTTCCACTCACGCACCTGCAGACACAAGCAAAGACAATCAACATGTTGGAAGACATTGTCTGTCACGAGCTGTGCACATGTGGCCTTTAGCCCCCGACCCCTTCCACTCAAGCACCTGCAGACACAAGCAAAGACAATCAACATGTTGGAAGACATTGTCTGTCACGAGCTGTGCACATGTAGCCTTTAGCCCCCGACCCCTTCCACTCACGCACCTGCAGACACAAGCAAAGACAATCAACATGTTGGAAGACATTGTCTGTCACGAGCTGTGCACATGTGGCCTTTAGCCCCCGACCCCTTCCACTCAAGCACCTGCAGACACAAGCAAAGACAATCAACATGTTGGAAGACATTGTCTGTCACGAGCTGTGCACATGTAGCCTTTAGCCCCCGACCCCTTCCACTCACGCACCTGCAGACACAAGCAAAGACAATCAACATGTTGGAAGACATTGTCTGTCACGAGCTGTGCACATGTAGCCTTTAGCCCCCGACCCCTTCCACTCACGCACCTGCAGACACAAGCAAAGACAATCAACATGTTGGAAGACATTGTCTGTCACGAGCTGTGCACATGTAGCCTTTAGCCCCCGACCCCTTCCACTCACGCACCTGCAGACACAAGCAAAGACAATCAACATGTTGGAAGACATTGTCTGTCACGAGCTGTGCACATGTAGCCTTTAGCCCCCGACCCCTTCCACTCACGCACCTGCAGACACAAGCAAAGACAATCAACATGTTGGAAGACATTGTCTGTCACGAGCTGTGCACATGTGGCCTTTAGCCCCCGACCCCTTCCACTCAAGCACCTGCAGACACAAGCAAAGACAATCAACATGTTGGAAGACATTGTCTGTCACGAGCTGTGCACATGTGGCCTTAAGCCCCCGACCCCTTCCACTCAAGCACCTGCAGACACAAGCAAAGACAATCAACATGTTGGAAGACATTGTCTGTCACGAGCTGTGCACATGTGGCCTTAAGCCCCCGACCCCTTCCACTCAAGCACCTGCAGACACAAGCAAAGACAATCAACATGTTGGAAGACATTGTCTGTCACGAGCTGTGCACATGTGGCCTTAAGCCCCCGACCCCTTCCACTCAAGCACCTGCAGACACAAGCAAAGACAATCAACATGTTGGAAGACATTGTCTGTCACGAGCTGTGCACATGTGGCCTTAAGCCCCCGACCCCTTCCACTCACGCACCTGCAGACACAAGCAAAGACAATCAACATGTTGGAAGACATTGTCTGTCACGAGCTGTGCACATGTGGCCTTTAGCCCCCGACCCCTTCCACTCAAGCACCTGCAGACACAAGCAAAGACAATCAACATGTTGGAAGACATTGTCTGTCACGAGCTGTGCACATGTAGCCTTTAGCCCCCGACCCCTTCCACTCACGCACCTGCAGACACAAGCAAAGACAATCAACATGTTGGAAGACATTGTCTGTCACGAGCTGTGCACATGTGGCCTTTAGCCCCCGACCCCTTCCACTCAAGCACCTGCAGACACAAGCAAAGACAATCAACATGTTGGAAGACATTGTCTGTCACGAGCTGTGCACATGTGGCCTTTAGCCCCCGACCCCTTCCACTCAAGCACCTGCAGACACAAGCAAAGACAATCAACATGTTGGAAGACATTGTCTGTCACGAGCTGTGCACATGTGGCCTTAAGCCCCCGACCCCTTCCACTCACGCACCTGCAGACACAAGCAAAGACAATCAACATGTTGGAAGACATTGTCTGTCACGAGCTGTGCACATGTGGCCTTTAGCCCCCGACCCCTTCCACTCACGCACCTGCAGACACAAGCAAAGACAATCAACATGTTGGAAGACATTGTCTGTCACGAGCTGTGCACATGTAGCCTTTAGCCCCCGACCCCTTCCACTCACGCACCTGCAGACACAAGCAAAGACAATCAACATGTTGGAAGACATTGTCTGTCACGAGCTGTGCACATGTGGCCTTTAGCCCCCGACCCCTTCCACTCAAGCACCTGCAGACACAAGCAAAGACAATCAACATGTTGGAAGACATTGTCTGTCACGAGCTGTGCACATGTGGCCTTAAGCCCCCGACCCCTTCCACTCAAGCACCTGCAGACACAAGCAAAGACAATCAACATGTTGGAAGACATTGTCTGTCACGAGCTGTGCACATGTAGCCTTTAGCCCCCGACCCCTTCCACTCACGCACCTGCAGACACAAGCAAAGACAATCAACATGTTGGAAGACATTGTCTGTCACGAGCTGTGCACATGTAGCCTTTAGCCCCCGACCCCTTCCACTCACGCACCTGCAGACACAAGCAAAGACAATCAACATGTTGGAAGACATTGTCTGTCACGAGCTGTGCACATGTAGCCTTTAGCCCCCGACCCCTTCCACTCACGCACCTGCAGACACAAGCAAAGACAATCAACATGTTGGAAGACATTGTCTGTCACGAGCTGTGCACATGTGGCCTTTAGCCCCCGACCCCTTCCACTCAAGCACCTGCAGACACAAGCAAAGACAATCAACATGTTGGAAGACATTGTCTGTCACGAGCTGTGCACATGTGGCCTTAAGCCCCCGACCCCTTCCACTCAAGCACCTGCAGACACAAGCAAAGACAATCAACATGTTGGAAGACATTGTCTGTCACGAGCTGTGCACATGTGGCCTTAAGCCCCCGACCCCTTCCACTCAAGCACCTGCAGACACAAGCAAAGACAATCAACATGTTGGAAGACATTGTCTGTCACGAGCTGTGCACATGTGGCCTTAAGCCCCCGACCCCTTCCACTCAAGCACCTGCAGACACAAGCAAAGACAATCAACATGTTGGAAGACATTGTCTGTCACGAGCTGTGCACATGTGGCCTTAAGCCCCCGACCCCTTCCACTCACGCACCTGCAGACACAAGCAAAGACAATCAACATGTTGGAAGACATTGTCTGTCACGAGCTGTGCACATGTGGCCTTTAGCCCCCGACCCCTTCCACTCAAGCACCTGCAGACACAAGCAAAGACAATCAACATGTTGGAAGACATTGTCTGTCACGAGCTGTGCACATGTAGCCTTTAGCCCCCGACCCCTTCCACTCACGCACCTGCAGACACAAGCAAAGACAATCAACATGTTGGAAGACATTGTCTGTCACGAGCTGTGCACATGTGGCCTTAAGCCCCCGACCCCTTCCACTCAAGCACCTGCAGACACAAGCAAAGACAATCAACATGTTGGAAGACATTGTCTGTCACGAGCTGTGCACATGTGGCCTTTAGCCCCCGACCCCTTCCACTCACGCACCTGCAGACACAAGCAAAGACAATCAACATGTTGGAAGACATTGTCTGTCACGAGCTGTGCACATGTGGCCTTTAGCCCCCGACCCCTTCCACTCAAGCACCTGCAGACACAAGCAAAGACAATCAACATGTTGGAAGACATTGTCTGTCACGAGCTGTGCACATGTAGCCTTTAGCCCCCGACCCCTTCCACTCACGCACCTGCAGACACAAGCAAAGACAATCAACATGTTGGAAGACATTGTCTGTCACGAGCTGTGCACATGTGGCCTTAAGCCCCCGACCCCTTCCACTCAAGCACCTGCAGACACAAGCAAAGACAATCAACATGTTGGAAGACATTGTCTGTCACGAGCTGTGCACATGTGGCCTTTAGCCCCCGACCCCTTCCACTCACGCACCTGCAGACACAAGCAAAGACAATCAACATGTTGGAAGACATTGTCTGTCACGAGCTGTGCACATGTGGCCTTAAGCCCCCGACCCCTTCCACTCACGCACCTGCAGACACAAGCAAAGACAATCAACATGTTGGAAGACATTGTCTGTCACGAGCTGTGCACATGTGGCCTTTAGCCCCCGACCCCTTCCACTCACGCACCTGCAGACACAAGCAAAGACAATCAACATGTTGGAAGACATTGTCTGTCACGAGCTGTGCACATGTGGCCTTTAGCCCCCGACCCCTTCCACTCACGCACCTGCAGACACAAGCAAAGACAATCAACATGTTGGAAGACATTGTCTGTCACGAGCTGTGCACATGTAGCCTTTAGCCCCCGACCCCTTCCACTCAAGCACCTGCAGACACAAGCAAAGACAATCAACATGTTGGAAGACATTGTCTGTCACGAGCTGTGCACATGTAGCCTTAAGCCCCCGACCCCTTCCACTCACGCACCTGCAGACACAAGCAAAGACAATCAACATGTTGGAAGACATTGTCTGTCACGAGCTGTGCACATGTGGCCTTTAGCCCCCGACCCCTTCCACTCACGCACCTGCAGACACAAGCAAAGACAATCAACATGTTGGAAGACATTGTCTGTCACGAGCTGTGCACATGTGGCCTTTAGCCCCCGACCCCTTCCACTCACGCACCTGCAGACACAAGCAAAGACAATCAACATGTTGGAAGACATTGTCTGTCACGAGCTGTGCACATGTGGCCTTAAGCCCCCGACCCCTTCCACTCACGCACCTGCAGACACAAGCAAAGACAATTAACATGTTGGAAGACATTGTCTGTCACGAGCTGTGCACATGTGGCCTTTAGCCCCCGACCCCTTCCACTCAAGCACCTGCAGACACAAGCAAAGACAATCAACATGTTGGAAGACATTGTCTGTCACGAGCTGTGCACATGTGGCCTTTAGCCCCCGACCCCTTCCACTCACGCACCTGCAGACACAAGCAAAGACAATCAACATGTTGGAAGACATTGTCTGTCACGAGCTGTGCACATGTGGCCTTAAGCCCCCGACCCCTTCCACTCAAGCACCTGCAGACACAAGCAAAGACAATCAACATGTTGGAAGACATTGTCTGTCACGAGCTGTGCACATGTGGCCTTTAGCCCCCGACCCCTTCCACTCAAGCACCTGCAGACACAAGCAAAGACAATCAACATGTTGGAAGACATTGTCTGTCACGAGCTGTGCACATGTGGCCTTAAGCCCCCGACCCCTTCCACTCAAGCACCTGCAGACACAAGCAAAGACAATCAACATGTTGGAAGACATTGTCTGTCACGAGCTGTGCACATGTGGCCTTTAGCCCCCGACCCCTTCCACTCACGCACCTGCAGACACAAGCAAAGACAATCAACATGTTGGAAGACATTGTCTGTCACGAGCTGTGCACATGTGGCCTTTAGCCCCCGACCCCTTCCACTCAAGCACCTGCAGACACAAGCAAAGACAATCAACATGTTGGAAGACATTGTCTGTCACGAGCTGTGCACATGTGGCCTTTAGCCCCCGACCCCTTCCACTCAAGCACCTGCAGACACAAGCAAAGACAATCAACATGTTGGAAGACATTGTCTGTCACGAGCTGTGCACATGTGGCCTTTAGCCCCCGACCCCTTCCACTCACGCACCTGCAGACACAAGCAAAGACAATCAACATGTTGGAAGACATTGTCTGTCACGAGCTGTGCACATGTGGCCTTTAGCCCCCGACCCCTTCCACTCACGCACCTGCAGACACAAGCAAAGACAATCAACATGTTGGAAGACATTGTCTGTCACGAGCTGTGCACATGTGGCCTTTAGCCCCCGACCCCTTCCACTCAAGCACCTGCAGACACAAGCAAAGACAATCAACATGTTGGAAGACATTGTCTGTCACGAGCTGTGCACATGTGGCCTTTAGCCCCCGACCCCTTCCACTCACGCACCTGCAGACACAAGCAAAGACAATCAACATGTTGGAAGACATTGTCTGTCACGAGCTGTGCACATGTGGCCTTTAGCCCCCGACCCCTTCCACTCAAGCACCTGCAGACACAAGCAAAGACAATCAACATGTTGGAAGACATTGTCTGTCACGAGCTGTGCACATGTGGCCTTTAGCCCCCGACCCCTTCCACTCACGCACCTGCAGACACAAGCAAAGACAATTTCAACTATGTTGGAAACAGCCATATTGAAATATTATTCATTTTTCTCACGATTATCTCATATATAAATTAATAATGGACCAGCATTGAATCTTCACTAAAGGTGTACCACATCTCTTAGATGAAAATGATAAAAATCATTACATAGATACTTATTATTATTATTTCTCTTTTCGGTTTTCATTCACGTAGAAGAAAAGCTAAGCGCTGCTGTACAATAATGGCATAATTATTGATTCAATACACGAAATTAAATGTCTCTACAATAAAACGCAATTTCTAGCTACTTCGTAGATGATAAGACAAAGTTTTATTTATTTATAAGAATTTTACACTATGACTGTTGGATTTTATTTAATATCTTATCACTCAGCAATCTGTTCTTTCTTATTTACCATTATCAATGTTCAAAAACAGCAAACAACAGCTGGACAGTTCAAACAGGCTTGAGCATTTTATCTTTCATTCTTGAAAATACTATAAAAGTGTCGAGGTCGCCAGCTGCAACTCGGTGATAAGAACAGTACTATCGAAGTGTGCCGTCTGATAGTGTCGGTAGCTATCATTTGTCTGGTTTGACCACTTGACACGGTCCTAAGTTCAGCAAGTCGCCCATTCTTTATCACACAGCAGGTGTGCTCCAGTGCTGAGCTTGACATACAGGCAAATGACCCCTTCTTCATAAATCACTACATTATGCCGCTATATACCAGAGGTTCCCAAACTCTTGTTTATTGTGGACCGCATATCACTCTCACTTATCACCCCTAAACGTAATTACCGGGTAGCATTACCCCCATAACCTCTAGATACCCTTGTGGCATTATGGACTTCCAGAGGTCCGTGGACTACAGTTTGGATGATGAGATCGGCGCCTTATCCGCATCAGAACTGAACCCGCACCCGCAACCCGCCATGGTGCCTTAATTTTCTGTATAGAAGAAATGTAAAATGTGTGAAATGTTGTATCTTGATTACGATTACACTCGCGGTGACCTTAAGGTCACAATGTGGCGAGGGGCGGGGAAAATTGTTTACATGACCAGATTGGCATTAAGGTTTGCCCCCAACCATGCTCGCCTCACGGTCAACCCCCCCCCCCCCCCCCCCCCCCCCTAATGAACATCCTAACGAGGAAGCGTCACTACTGAAACTCACCTGTTTCTGTACCTTCTTGACTTTGTTGTCATGTTGTTGAGGTGCCGTGCTCAGCTTGAACACCACCCACGCCCTTGAGTAGCTGTACAGCTGATAGAAGAAGGAAAGAGGTAGCAGGAAGAAGCAGACAAACACCCACCGGTAGTGAACTAGGATGTGCTCGACGAAACAGTCCCAGCTGAACCTGCCCATGGTGAACCCAAGAGTGAGTAGTGAGTGACTCTACGCGACGACACACGAGGCAGACAGAATAGAGATTAGCTAGTCAAGGTCAACGCGGCGTAATCGTGTATCAGAGAGTGGACTAGTGGACGTCGGTTCGATTCTCTTTACGTTCATACGTTCATACTTCATCCTGACTGAAGGGCTGAGCAGAGTGTTAGAAACAATGCTGGCGGATCTTATTTGCTGGTTTGATTCTCACCGTTACCCCAACCATCCAATGACAGACAGACAAACGTACCCTAAAGCAATTTCAACGTTTGATCAATTTCTAAAAAAGTTATGCAATCCAATGCAACAGTTCACAGTGTGGCAGTTGTTGCAGGGCTTTGTTCCACTTTAGTAGGTAACGGTACGAGGGTTGTCAACCCCTGACGGACGGAATGCACGGTCAGTCATCGCCAGGCGACCGTAGGGGTTGGTCGGTATAATACTCTCTTCCATTGACTATGGGTAGTGCGAGCATCCCCGTGTATCACAGATGTAACACGGTAAGTATTCATTGATTCATTTAATCACGTTCTTAGAGTGTCGAGAGTTGACTATTACATCTTATACGAAGTTTCTTTATTGGTGTTTCAGATAATTCAATGTGTTAGCCGAACAGGCTGCGCCATGACGTAACAGATCTACGCAGGATCCAGTGAAACATTCGCGCTTCGCTTTCGTGGTCTCGTCTAGTGGCGGGAGACTGTATCAGCAGGGGTGTCCGGTCATGATAAGGCAGGTATACAGTCTACAGTCAGGGCTAACCAGGGTGGTCGAGTGGCGGGAGACTGTATCAGCAGGGGTGTCCGGTCATGATAAGGCAGGTATACAGTCTACAGTCAGGGCTAACCAGGGTGGTCGAGTGGCGGGAGACTGTATCAGCAGGGGTGTCCGGTCATGATAAGGCAGGTATACAGTCTACAGTCAGGGCTAACCAGGGTGGTCGAGTGGCGGGAGACTGTATCAGCAGGGGTGTCCGGTCATGATAAGGCAGGTATACAGTCTACAGTCAGGGCTAACCAGGGTGGTCGAGTGGCGGGAGACTGTATCAGCAGGGGTGTCCGGTCATGATATTGATAAGGCAGGTATACAGTCTACAGTCAGGGCTAACCAGGGTGGTCGAGTGGCAGGAGACTGTATCAGCAGGGGTGTCCGGTCATGATAAGGCAGGTATACAGTCTACAGTCAGGGCTAACCAGGGTGGTCGAGTGGCGGGAGACTGTATCAGCAGGGGTGTCCGGTCATGATAAGGTAGGTATACAGTCTACAGTCAGGGCTAACCAGGGTGGTCGAGTGGCGGGAGACTGTATCAGCAGGGGTGTCCGGTCATGATAAGGCAGGTATACAGTCTACAGTCAGGGCTAACCAGGGTGCGAATGGACGGCTTGGCAGGGGGGATGTCCAAGTATAGTATCTGCGAGGGCAGTAAAGGGTCTGGGGGAAACCCCAAGCAACATACTTTTTGGGTAGTATTGCCCTCGAGATGGCATTAGAAGCGATCTGAGGTATTATTTTGAAAGGGAAGATTAAAAGACCTAGTCTTTAAGATATTTTTTTCTCGTACTATAACCTTTCACCAACTTTTTTAACCTATTATGTAAAGTAATTTTGTATGAGAGCGGTAATAAGATGAGATGGGTATCCAGCGAGGTGAGGATTAAGCCGTCCCTGGCGGGAATACCTTTCAGTAAAACAGATCCGGGTCAAAACAGAGCCCCGTCAATTGACACCCTGGCGCTAACGATCATGCAGATGCCAGTTCATAGTGTAGGCCTACTGTCACCCTAACGGTGCCTCTGCTCTGGACTGCAATGGGACTCCCTCACAATGTCAGTCCCTTCATAGACAGCTGGGGTAATTCATTGCATGCACGTGCGAGATTACGCAATGTACGCAGTTCTATCTCAACTCTCTAACGATCATGTACTCGGCTTGACGTTGTTCTGGTAGTATTGTAACCCTCGTTACATTCCTATAACATCCACCATACACACAACATTTGCATGGCGACGTGATTAGTCGATTCTCAATCGTTTCAACGGGTGTCGGTTGATTTATTACATGCCATAGCGGCCACATTCGGACACATGGAAGAATTCGATCACGGTAAGCAGTGGCGTACGCAGGAATATATTTCAGGGGAGGGGGCTACCAAGATTCGGATATACGTGCAAAAATGTGCTCCACAAACGGCACAATGGGGGATGTGGAGGGAATTCCCTGAAAATAGCGGCGCAGGCAATTTAGAAAAAACAACGTATTTTTGGAGTGGTGGCGTTTCAAAAGAAGTTAAGGTGCTTTGCTGAACGGGATACAGTTACATACACATATATACAATTAACATACAATTTCACTTATGGGAGTGTTTCCTGACTAAGCAAAATATAGAGAAGGTATTTAATTTTTTGAGTAAATTAAATGATTTGCAGAGAATAATTAAAGCTGTGATTTCGGGTGTGGGGGGGGGGGGGGCTCCCCCCCTGGATACGCCACTGACGGTACCCTATGTTGCGGACTCTATTTGATGAAAAGACGTATTGAACGACGTATTTGGAAGGGCTGGAGCAAAGAGAGTAAGATATACGGCTGGAGACGGACAGGGGACAGTCAATAACACTGCACTGTTGCTGGGTCTCCAGCCCTTCCAAATAATAATAATAATAATAATAATAATAATAATAATAATAATAATAATAATAATAATAATAATAATAATAATAATAACATTACTCTGGGATAGTCAAGTCTACACAGATCGATATATTCAGCATAATAAGCCAGACATAATTATTAAAGATCATGAGAATAGACAATGTATTATGGTGGATGTAGTGGTGCCCTCTGACAATAACATCACAACTAAGGAGGCGCAAAAGAAAACCAAATACAAAGACTTACAAATTGAAACCCAGAGAATGTGGGGGATGCGGACAAAGGTAATCCCGATCATAATTGGAGCGACAGGTGCCATCAGCAAAACATTTCAAAATTATTTAGAAGATATACCAGGACAACATAACACAAGGGAACTACAGAAGACAGCCATTCTGGGTACTGCTCGCATTTTGAGAAAGGTTCTATAATATTTTGATATCAGTTTTTATTTTGAAGTCTTTATGTTATGTTTATATAATTGTTTTATGTAGAATTTATGACATTGCGTGGTCCTGCGATGCGGTGCGGGTGTTTTGGGTTGGCCCGGGTTCGTACCGCGTCGCACCGCAGGGCCACGCGGTGTCATGAATTCAACTATATTTGATTTATGTATAATATAATAATCTTTGTGATATGTAAAATCTTTTTAAAATGTAATTATCTTTGTAATGTGTAAAATCTTTGTAATGTCATATTTTGTAATGTGTGGTTGCAGCACCTAAGAGGTGAGGATCACCTTTGGTGCTGTAGACTAATAATGTACCTGCCATCTGGTGATGTGATAAATAAAGATAATAATAATAATAATAATAATAATAATAATAATAATAATAATAATAATAATAATAACAATAATAATAATAATATTTATTCACCATTCGACTTGTACGTCGAGGTACCGGTATCGGCATAGTTATTAGTTACCAAAGTGAAACAGCACTTGAACCACTGAGTTTGGGCTTGGTCCGCATGGAACCTTCCAAACTCAATGCTTCAAACCAACTAGGATGGAGGGGATAAGGGGAGGTAGACTGCGCTGGAGTGGCGGGCGATGTTCCGTGTTCTGCTGAACGGGAGCAGAGCAGACATTCACAGGTAAATATTTCCATTGATTTTATGGATCGGTCACTGACGCGATTTCAAACCTAAAGCTAAATTTGAACACCCCCTTAAAAAAACTCCAATTAGAACATCGGACACGGTACAAAAACTCAAATTAGGACATCGGACACGGTACAAAATATATGTCTCATTTTAGCCTGTGAGTGCACACCATAAAATTATTATTCATACTTCGCGGGAGCATCAACATAGCAGTGAACTGAATGGTGCCTTTCCCACTGAGTTGACAAAAAATTATGGTTTAAAAAATGTATAATAACAAGATTGTAGATGATTATCATTACAATTATTAATAGTTAAATATAAGGAAGGTCTGAATAATTTTTCCTACCGCATGACACAGAGGGTGCTTGCGGAGATGTACATGAGCTTGAAATTTGACGCTTCATTTCCGTTTCCTGTGCACGTCTTTCTGGTTCCTACCATTTCGTCTTCGTCTTCATCGTGGTCGTCGCCATTGCGTAGGCTAGATAGGGCATGGGCCTAGGCCTAGTCTCTCGGCGTGGTTCAAATATATATTCTTATATAACCTGGTTATACAATGGCAGGCTCAAGCTCTGATATAGGCCTAGCAGGCCCAAGCTTTGGTATAAATACTAGGCCTACGAGTTTGTCTTTAACGCCCTACAGATACTATGGCAGTTTTCATACAAGCGCTACTGACGGTAAAACGTGTGGCCACAGGTGAGGATTGGGAGTGGGACACTTTGCTAAATACTTTGCTCTAGGCCTAGGGCGTAGCTAAGCCTATACCTAGGGCTAGGCTACCATTCAATATGAAAGACTGTTTTGTAACTTCAAATACACCTGATGTTCTTTTTTTCAGTTTCTACTTTAGATCGTTATGGCAATCTACTTGCACATCTTACTCCTGACCAGAGAAAGGTGTATGCTATACTCACACTGGACCTGATTCGAGGTCCAGACGTGGAACTGGGAGAATTGCAACGAATACTGTCATTTAATAAACCATTGATGTCCGAAGTTCAACTGAAGGTGTTTAATGACGGACTGGCTGAATTGTTGAATAGAGGTATAGACTCCTTGCACACACTCGTGCGACGGCTGGACTCATACTTCTATACCAAGAAGATGGACTCGACGGTGATTCAACCGTTGATTACTAAGACCAGTCATCTAGGTAAGTTGTTGTTGTTTTTGGTTATCCGCGCTGATGGCAAGAGACTCACTTCTTCCTCCATCCCTCCTTTACCATTTTTTCCTTCTTCCTCCCTTCCTCCAACACCCACTTTCCTTTTTTCATTGTTCTCTGGTTTTCTTGCTTCCTTCTCCTCCATCACCTCTTTTACTTCCATCCTCCTTCCTTTCCCAGGACCGTCGCCTTCACCTCCTCCATCGACCTGGGTTTGGGTTTAGACTTCAGCCTGTCGGCAAATGCCCTTACCTTGTTTTGCCCTACGACTTCCCCATCCAGCTGGTTCCACTCAACGGTCACATCCGTCCTCCATACCCTTCTTTGCTTTGCCTCTCCGTGAGAATGTGTTTGGAAATTGTACCCAAATGTGTTGAAATTAGTGGTGGCCAACAATAATTCTTCCAATATTGATATCAGCACAATTTTGGCGATCGAAGTTTAAAAAATTATATCGATATCACGATACCGAACCATTTTCGGTGCTCGCCGATGACTTTGAAATGCGCTGTGAGTGCTACTGGTATTGTCACGTATCAACGATCGCATCGCGTAACGTTGATGTGTTCGTGACTGTTATCTTGAATGAATTCATGTCGAGAAAGTATGATGTTTGTGTGGTTTGTAGAAAGTAGGCCAATTCAAATAGGCCCTAGGCCTACTACATAAATCGGTATCGGTTAATAAATAAATGGTATCAGTATGGTATATTGAATTTTCTTCTTTGAAATGTTTTGTTCGATATCGCGATATTTCCGATATGCTGAAACGATAGCAATATCGAAAATAGCATCAGTTTGCTCATGATATCGATATTGTATCGAATAATTGATATCGTTGGCCACCACTAGCTGAAATGTATATTTCACTAACATTAATAAACAACAAATTAAGGGCTGAGTTGATAATCAGGTGACCATTTTTCTCAAATGAAAATCCGGGACAAATAAACACGAACACAAGTTAGCATAATAGTCGCAAAGCTGAAGAACTGCGGGGGGTTTGGGGGAAAAGACCCCTCAATGCACAGGGGCTGCAGGGATTTTTTTAAGAGCATTTTTGGAGGTGTTTTAGTGAGATTTGGTCGCTTTGGAAGTGGATGATATTATCGTCTTTGATGTAGGCTTACAAATTTATTTTATTTGGGAATATTAATTAGGCCCGTATTATTATAAAGTTGTGTTATACATACGTTTAGTTATCGTTAAGTAATTAAAGAGCATGGCGCTACCGGTAGTGCTAAAATTACTGAGTTTTATTAACTAGGTACTGAAAACCATTACTCGTCTTGCCAAAAATAGAAAATTCCAGTAATCTTTCGCTTGGAGACAAATCCGGGCATCTGGGTATCCCGAAAGGCTACCGTCAACTTTTTTTATGCTTAATACCTTAATAATAAAAAGTGATTGTTAGGACACTGGAATCCCATTTGCTGGAGCAAACTCTCCTAAGTTTGGTAGTCCCAGTTTCAGTTTGTTATTCACTATGAAGAAGACTAGCCATAGAGATGTGAGAAAACTATACTTACCCTTCCAAAACATTAGCCATGGGTTATGAATGTGATCAAGATAAATTATGGTTGTCAATGTTTCAAGTCTGCATGGATGTCAGTCACTTATTATTTTGATTAGCATGTTTGCAAAAATATCAGGCACAACACTAAATGTCATTACATCATCATAAAATTGTCTTCATTGTACAGAAAATTTTAATTAATTTTGAACCAAAAATATCAGATCAAAAAGTGATTAATTTATCCATATCAAACAGTTAACATACTTAAAATAGTACCTGTTGTAGGTCTACTTATTATGTAGATGGTATCAATTGTATGCTTTTCATTCATTTTCAGGTATATATATCCATACGACGATTGTCCTTTTTCAAAACCAAACATTTGCGCAGTCTGTAACCACATACAATGCTCTTAAAGTATACTTGGAGAAGTGGTTCAGCTCTCAAGCTTATCGTGAATCTAGGGAAACAAATCCCACAATGAATCATTCTGATCAGAGTGAGGAGGACTCAAGTGTTCCAACGTCCATGGTTGGGCTCCTCCCTAATCCACCTGGCTTAAGGTTCTTCAACCGTTCGGACGACCCAAGCTTCTGTGAAGAAACAGCAAGGTGACTATCCTGTGGTACCTCAATTACAAGTGCAAATATACCTATTACGTATAACTTTTCTTTAGTAAGGAGTTGGCCACTATACTGATATGTCTATTGTTGGTTTTGACAGTTGCAAATCACTGCCTAAACATCTGGTCACATCTTACGAAGATGAACTACGTATTATGGTGTAACTTTTAATGGTATCCATCAGCAGGCAAACACTTGTAAATTTTTGTTTCCACTTTTTTTTCATGTGGCTACTGGCTAATTTAGAGTAGGTCCAATAATATCTGAACAAATATTACCATGGACTACTCATATTACAGTTATATGCATAAGGGATTGAGTTAGAGTCAAATTTGTCAGCATTTTTCTAGGCATTGGTTATTTAAAATGGGTTTGTATTATTTCTACCAGCATTTTGGACAAATTTGAATGTGTTACCCCAATTTGTTAGCAAGCAGGCTGTGGCACAACTTCCTTGTGATGGATGTTTTCTATCTAGCCTATCCTATTTATTTATATTTATTTATTTTCTGTAAATGTTTGGAATTTTGGTAGGCATATACATATAATATAATATTGTAATTTTTTAGCGAGCCTCTCAAAACAATCAACTGGACGACAGAGCAGGCACACGAGTTCACTCGTGAACAAGTGACACTGCTACAGAGTAACGAATCGGAAGCCTTGCCCCCAAAGGATCTGCAACAAAGCCTACTCGAGATACTTCACCACCATGGGGGAAGTGGAACTGTGGTTTGTTCAATGATTAGTATACTGTACACTTCATAAAGGCTATAATAACCCTATTACCAATAGAGCTGGCTCAGTGGTAAAATCCGAGACTCTAACTCGGGAGGTCGCCGGTTCGATAACGGTCACCGGCAATCCTGAGTGTAGGGTTTCCTCAGTCAAAAGCAAATGCTGGGATTGAATCCTACAACAGCCCTTGGACATTCCTTCCCAAATATCCAACTACTCTAATGTACCGTACCTAGTAAGTTTCCTGAAGAGGGGAAAATTTTGCACCCTAGAGAAAGTATTTCCACACAAAACTTTTATTGTTATTTTAACCCTATTACCTATCTTCACCTCAATCCTGTAGGTCTAAGTTATGATTTTAAATTATTTTAATTAGGTATGGTATTCCCAGAGATGTATAATTTCAAGAAAAATATATTTACTTAGACCATTTTCAGAATATATTTCCAGATTTAAAATGCAAGCAAACTTCGAAAATAGTATGCCAGGATAGTAAGAATAGTAAGCTGATGAACGAGTTGTTCGCCACATTTTAGCAACTGTTATTTTGGAAAATACATGTATTTTCACAGTAAATAGGTCTAGTATCTGAAAAAGTTCCACATATTACTTTAGCCCCTCTGTGACCTACAATAGCCCCATACACATTATCTGATCCACAACAAGGTAGAGTGCTATCATGACTTAGCCCCTAGTATGATCCTGTTTTAGCCCCATTTGCGGAGCTAAAATGGGACACAATAAATATTATATTTTATTCAAACAATTTTTTTTATTTTTTATTATTTCTGTTGATTTGGTAAGATCAATCCAAAATAGCTTACATCAGGTAACATCAAACATCACTTGATATACCTATGCTAAAACCAAAGTTTTAAATGCATAGTGTTGAAAATTGTCCTGTTTTAGCCCCGAATCACCCTACGAAATTCTAATTGTTTCAAACATAATTTTTGATGCTATCAATCGATAACGATAGTTGTCCTTGGATTTTCGATACCGGTACCCATATTTGGAATCGATGCTCATCCCTAGTTATCAATGAGTTTACTTATGATCAAATTAAAACATTCTTTTTAGCACTATCTCAGCTATCTGAACTGTTTACGGTCACAAGAACTTTGTGGGGCAATCAATAGTTTACATGAAACTTATGATAAAGCGATGCCCCAAAGCCAGTCCGGGGATTTACAGACTAGTAACTCGTGCTATGCCGTTCTCAATCTCGCTATGCTGCACAACCAATTTGGGCATAGCAGGATTGCATTGGTTGCTCTGCGAGAAGCGTGACGACAAGGTGTGCCTTCAATATGCACTAGCCTTGATGTACAAGCTGCCTGGAGGTGACAAGGTAAGTAGTTACAGGTCAATAATTGTATCAATCTGTAGGTTGGTTTGAAACATCTCTTCTTACGATATAAACTTGATGGGCAATCCATAGTATCGACGCGATATTTTTTAATGCCAAAATTATCGCTATGATTTCTATTTTGTGTGTGATTATTGATATGGAACTTCGTATCTTTTGACATCCCTAGAATATATAAACATAAAATAATAAATACAATTTCAATATTAATTGTTATAGCCCTGTGAATTTTGAAAATGACGGTGGAAATGACGAAATGAATGACGATGTGACTTTTTACTTTTTAATTAAAGAATTATTTAAAAGTCCAAGAATAAAATTGCATGGGCAATGGGCATCATGCTCTAAATCACAACACTTGTGTCCAAATGTTGGTGCTGGAAGGGTTAATGGAAGGTACATAATTTGTTATAGGAAAAGTTAATGCAAGCTGTGGTATCAAGAAGCAAATACTTGGGGCTCCCGCATTTGGTCTCACATGGATTTCAATCCTTAGCCACATTCAAGGCTATAAACAAAGCCAGTCCACCATCCGTGTTTGAAGTAAGTATCTGTATAGAGTAGGCCCACGATAAACATACAAGCAATGTACATCTATACAAAGAATTATGTTGAGTAGTATAGTAGTATACTGATTGGGGATGACATCGGGTAATAAAATTTGGAACCGGTTCCAGTTCTCATATTACCCGGGTACCCGGATCCTGAAAACGTATTTTTCGATGTGTAGGCTTGATTTGAAGGTCGTCATTAGGCCTTGTGAAGTGCGCGGGGAGCGAAGACGAGGGACGAATGATATGCACGCTGCCCTCTCGGTTAGCCTCTCGGAATTTGCCTGCAGTAATCACGTCGAGTAAAAAGACATTTCTCAATACATAACTGAAGCATGTACAAAAACATGATATTTTAAGAAAAATAAATAGTAATAGAACAAGTATTAGCCAGAATGTTCACCAGAATGTTAAACAAAGAACAAACAGTAACGAATGCAAGTCAGCTAATTTAGCCTAGAAACAAACTAAAAAATTACCCGGACCCGAAAAACGGCTCCGGGTAATATTTGGAGCCGGGCTACCCGGGTACCCGATGTCATCACTAATACTGATATTTACAATTCAAAGGCAAATTTGTGCTAGGACTAGTATCAGTGTTATTAGCCTTTATATACTCATAGCTGCAGTAAATAAATAGAGATATACATGGATAGCAGATATGGATACACATAACTCAAGCAATACATTTACCTCTTCTGAGACTTGATTTTTTTATACATAGTTCCTTCCACTTCTTTTTGTGTCCACCTCTTTCTACGATAATCCCCTTCTACACTTCATTCGATCTGGTATATCCATCTATCTCTTTGGCTCATTGTCCCACCAACAACCATTCCCCTCTTCAGCTATACAGTATTTCACTCAACCAGGTATACTTCATTTTATTGTAGTTAAAATTCAATGACGCCTTAAGCTTAGCTAATTTATTTCATTAGTAATGTTCTTAGGTTGTATTGTATGTAATTTTGTATGTTTAGCTATTAGATTGCAGCCAGGAAATGAACTGGCAGCATTCTTTGACGGATCTTATCTGCAATGGCCTCACTTTGAATAGTGCCTTATGGTGCATGTATGGCAAGACCCATATGATGTTCCTAAACAGCCAACTGCTCCTGAATACAGGCGCGTAGGAACTCTAAATCAAGTGGGGGGTGAAGAATTGTGAGCGCGAAGCGCGAATAACCCGCGGGGTCTGGGGCGGAGCCCCAGCTGCCGGAGGCCTTTTCGCCGAAGGCGAAAAATTTTCTTGCTATATTAGTTATTTCTCGGTTTTTAGGCTTAAATAAATACGTTTTGAGGGCCATAACCCGCCCCTTCCCTAATTACGCCACTGAGTTTCAAGCACCCATAAGCTTTTATTTTGTAATGCTACAAAGTGCAAACTAAGACAGAGGAAATGTATTGTGACGAAAATCTTGGCTTTCTCCGGGGCGTGGGGCCCTCTGTGTTTCTGCAATTATTATTCACTATTCAGTTGGTGAATGTTTACCCGGGTATCCGTGTGGTATTGTATGTCGACATGTGACTAAAACGCTAAATTGGGTGGGTCCCAGGAAAAAGTGGGGGGGAATCTCCCCCCATTCCCCCCCCCCCCCCTTCCTACGCGCCTGCCTGAATATGACCACTGTTAATCAGCAAGGAGCGCAGAAGGACATTGCCACTGGAGAAGCCTCCATATGTACTACTGCTCTTCATACCATGGAAATGGTGAGTTTTTTTTTAGTTTTTATTTTCTATTTATTTGTAGAAATGTACAAATATGTATACCAACCCTTCAAAACTCTACTTTCTAGTTTGCAGGTTGTGAGTGACTTTTGATAGGTTGTAACTTGTAAGTAAAGTAAACCTTTTCCTAAAAGCACCATTTTGCTCCATCATAATAATATATTAGGCCCCTAATCATAATCCAAGTCAAATCAATTTGAACCATATTGCCATATCTTATCTTAGAGGGTGACTATGAGCTGGCCTCATCCATCTGGGACCATGCTCGAACATGTTATCCACATGATTCGGCGTTGCATGTGTGGATGCTTTGTGAGGGTATCATGAGTTTCACAGTATCACTTTACCACGAGGCGTTGTAGGTAGCATCCGCAGCAGTGGGCCAAATAGCCGTCTTTGATAAACGGGAGGGCCAGTTGAGGTATTATTATGCCAGTGACTTGTGGTGACTTGGCCTGTCATATAAGGTGATTAAAGGGCCAGACACTGACCAAGTGTAAGTCACACGAATTGGGTTAAATTTGTTTGTGTTGCAATAATATTAATATTACCCCTACATGGTCGGCCGTTGATCATTTTACATCTAAATTAATTTTATTTAATATCAAATTACAACCGATGTGATGTGAGTGTGAAATTTCTTTATCTCCCTGCATTTGATTTTTATTATTATTATTATTATCTATTTATCCAGTATGATTTATACAAATAGCACACGTATACACAATACAAGTAATACACATATAATAAAAACATTTAACAATATCAACACGACATAAGTAAAATAACAGAATTCCGAATTATACATAACAACAAAAACATCGCATTACAACAAACAACACTTTTTCTTAAAAGTAAACATTGAGTCTTTAAACACATTCATATCTGAATAGTTCTCTTGGAACAGTAGGTTATTAAAATATGCTTGCACTTGCAGCAGGTGAGAGTACTTCTTGACATACGCTCAGTATAACGATGCTCAGCTGGTCGACTCTTCTTGTGTTACTGTATTTTTTATTAAAATTCATTGATTAATTCCTATTTCTAATTAAAAATTGAAATAATATGAATACAGTTGTATGTTTTTTTTACAGGAACGCAGAGCTGAAAGTGGCTCAGCAAGAGTATCTTGCAGCATTGCCCCTGGTCCGGGCTATGATTGATAAACCAAGTGATGTTTCCATTGGTCCGTCCCAACTAGTTCGCGCACACCTAATAGAAGCCGAGATCTATAATCGGACCTGTCCCGACTCTATGCCGCCAGTCAATGCTCTGGAAGGCTTTCTGAGGGCTCAGAACCTTGCCAGGGCTCATCACCTCAACTATGACGTTGCAATTGCAGGCCTTCAGATAGCAAATATTCAGGTAGGCCCATGTTATATGTTATATGTTGCATGGTTAGGAACGTTACTTGTGGGAAGCCCATATCACCAAACTGAAATAAGGGGGTATATAAAAAATGTATTTAAGTAACGTAAGGTGTTGAATTTCATTTCATAACATTTGTTACGACATTTTCATGCTTAACCGAATTTCCGTAACCTTAGGCCTAATTTGTTACACGACATTTGCCACGAATCCAATATGGGCCATTTAAATCAATACGGTACATTCAAACACACACTTTCACATGGTATATTGGTAAAATTATGGTTTTAGTGGTTTTAAAAAAAATCACATTTTCCCCTCGTCGGCAAACTACTTATTTAAATAGACGGGGGGGGGGGGGGGGGGGGGTTATTTCTTGTGGTAATTTCTCATGGGTTTGGAAATTAGAATGTATAACACAAAAAAAATTGTAGCCTAAGGAGAAAATTATTAAGGGTAATTTTAGCACGTTACCTCATGAGACAATTTATTGTTTTTTGTTAGGGTCAAGGATAGAGAAACAAACAGCTTATCCAGTCAGTGATTGTCTTGAGTGGAGACACATACAAGCACAGTAATAACACACTACAAATATCGCTGAAAAATTACAATGATGTGTCTTTCTATTCTTCTCATGTCCACATTCACATAATCATCATTTCATTAAGTGAAGTGTCTTCATATATTACGCATAGTAGGTATGTTATATCCACTCTAGCACGTTGCAGCCACAACCAGGTGTCTTGATATTATGCATAGTAGGTATGTTATATCCACTCTAGCACGTTGCAGCCACAACCAGGTGTCTTGATATTATGCATAGTAGGTATGTTATATCCACTCTAGCACGTTGCAGCCACAACCAGGTGTCTTGATATTATGCATAGTAGGTATGTTATATCCACTCTAGCACGTTGCAGCCACAACCAGGTGTCTTGATATTATGCATAGTAGGTATGTTATATCCACTCTAGCACGTTGCAGCCACAACCAGGTGTCTTGATATTATGCATAGTAGGTATGTTATATCCACTCTAGCACGTTGCAGCCACAACCAGGTGTCTTGATATTATGCATAGTAGGTATGTTATATCCACTCTAGCACGTTGCAGCCACAACCAGGTGTCTTGATATTATGCATAGTAGGTATGTTATATCCACTCTAGCACGTTGCAGCCACAACCAGGTGTCTTGATATTATGCATAGTAGGTATGTTATATCCACTCTAGCACGTTGCAGCCACAACCAGGTGTCTTGATATTATGCATAGTAGGTATGTTATATCCACTCTAACACGTTGCAGCCACAACCAGGTGTCTTGATATTATGCATAGTAGGTATGTTATATCCACTCTAGCACGTTGCAGCTACAACCAGGTGTCTTGATATTATGCATAGTAGGTATGTTATATCCACTCTAGCACGTTGCAGCCACAACCAGGTGTCTTGATATTATGCATAGTAGGTATGTTATATCCACTCTAGCACGTTGCAGCCACAACCAGGTGTCTTGATATTATGCATAGTAGGTATGTTATATCTACTCTAGCACGTTGCAGCCACAACCAGGTGTCTTGATATTATGCATAGTAGGTATGTTATATCCACTCTAGCACGTTGCAGCCACAACCAGGTGTCTTGATATTATGCATAGTAGGTATGTTATATCCACTCTAGCACGTTGCAGCCACAACCAGGTGTCTTGATATTATGCATAGTAGGTATGTTATATCTACTCTAGCACGTTGCAGCCACAACCAGGTAAGCTGTTGGGCACTATTTGATCCCTCCTATTGGTTTGCAAAATTTGACCAAAAGTTCTGATGAGAAAACAGTTGTATTGTATTTATTTCTTCCAATTGATAGATACATTGTATACATTTAGGAGTCGTTCAGTTGCTCAACAATGTACCCAAATTTCCATTATTGTAAATTTCAGGTTGTTCATTCCACTATTTTTTTTTAACCTTAGAAGGAAATACAATTGAAATGGAAATAAATCAAATGTTTACAGCTACCTTGTAAACTGGAGGCTAAGGAACTATAGTGCACTGTTTGCCTTACAGTTGAGAATGGGACTGCCAAGTCAAGGCTTGGAGCTTGTTGAAAGTCACATGTTGACCGTTATGACCTACGGTGGACTGTTTGACCAAGCAAGAGCATTAGTACTTGATGCGAAATGCAAGGTTGCCGTGTCTAGTGGTGGCCCGGCTCCTGCACGACTTGAAGTACTCAACATGGTCACAATCACGCTAAACAAAGCAAAAGATAGCTTCATGAAGGTCGAAGCTTACGCCAGGGCTAAAGCGGTTTTGTACTTGCAATGTTTACTCTACACGAATATGGGGAATTATACCGAAAGGAATCGGTGTGCTCGGGAGTTACGGGAGAATTCTGAGAAGTATAACACACAAGAGTCAACTGAGCTATTTACTAGTTTCTAGAGTGTGACTGAAGCAGTGCCATACCATTTTGTCTTATGCTGTGTTCAAAGTAGAATGTGTATGTTGGTTTAGGTGGGCAGTCATTCAATCAGTCAATTCAGATACATAACTTTTTCTAGTGCACAGACATTTAGTAGACTGGACAGTCTTAAGCCTTGTGCTTGCTGAGTTGGGGGCTTTCAAATATCAACACATAAACTTACTCGTCCTCACACATGAGAAAGCTAGTATGGCACAACTTTAAAGGTATGAATCCATTGATTAATATGAGTGAGTATGTTTAAAAAAAATTATTGTAGGGCAGGCTTCCATGACTGTTTCCTCCACATTGTATTTGTGATGTTTCATTCAAAGCATACGGCTGTTACACATTGTAGTCCGGAAACGAGAATTCTTGTTATTCTGTGCTGCAATCTTACCTGCGGCCTTTTAGTTTGGTAGTGGCTCCCGATAGACTATAAATAACTTTTATTTGGAACACTATGACCTGCAATCACTTGTTATTCTTTTCTGGTGATTACTTCTGGAATGGTGATGTTATAATTGACACCGAGTAAATGACGACTGATATCTGTACTAGCGTCATGGGTTTCATGTTGGTACCCTGCTACCCTGCGGCTAATCTCGCTCACTACATGACATTTTAACATCATAAAACACTTCTCAACACAGTCAGTAAAATTCTCAGAAGTGAATTAGAAGATATAATTTGTAATAAAATTATTCTTTTACTAAGATAGAATTCTAACTATACAAACCCACCATTCACTTCTTGAACAAACTTTACAGATTTTCACTTCATAACCATGGTTACCAATAAGGTTATAACAATGTATAATTTGTTGTCTAAACATTGCAATACAGTAGTCCAATATGGCTTGATCAGCCAGTGTTATATAAATGTTATGGACTAAGGATATTTCTTAGTGACTGGAGGTGGGCTCTCTAATTATGAAATACTGGCTCTAGGTTGGTGGGCAGGTCTGGGGATGCAAACATTTGCAACTTCCCCCTCAAAGTCTTCTACTTTTAAGTCAACCTTCCTGATTATTAGGGCAATAATTGTCATCTGCTGGAGATTACTAGAGCAAACAATCCCGGAAACGTTCTCCTGTAGTTAATAGCTTACTATTTTTGTATTTTAAATGTACTTTTTGTATTTTCTTTGATTAAGCGAGCGAAGCGAGCGTTTCCACGAGACTCTTATGGCACTTTGTTCTGTTTTTTTTTTTTTTTTTTTTGTACCGTACTAGACTCTAACGGCACTTCATTCTGTTTGTTTTTTTGTTTTTTTGTTTTGTTTTTATGTCCGTCGATAGCGGTCGAACGGAAAGTCCGATCAACTTGAAATTTGGACCATCCACAAGCCTCGATGTGGATTGAAGGTGTATAGTTTTGAGGCAAAATCGTTCCAAAAGTTACAAAGGTACACCATAGTTACTGCAAAATATTTTTCTGAAACAAAATGGCGGCAAAATGTGAGATAGCCAGATTTTTCTACAGATTTTTCCGGTCACGAATATGTTAATGTAATGGCGATCTAATAAGTATTAACAAAGTTACACGAAAGTTACTCGAAAATATTTTTCTAAAACGCAGTAACGGCAAAATGTGAGATGGCTATCTTATAGTAAAGTTTTGTCCGGTCACGATAATACTAATGTTAACGCGATCCGATACGTATTAGAGGCAGAAATTACATTTCTATTGCTGTCAATAAGTGTTAGTAACGGTGGCGGACCGCGGCGAAAACATGACAGCGAAAATTCTTAGCAACGCACATTGCACTGCATCCAACAATGTCGGGAAGTATAATAGCTATGGAAATTAGAAACATTTTTGCAATGCGCATTCTTGAATTGTTGTTAATTGTTGTTTGTATTAGCATTGAAATCTTTTCGCCAGAAAGTTCGTAGATATTGACGCGCTCGCTTATCAACGCGTCAAACAGAGCGTTTTCCTAGTGTATAGATAACATAGTCATAGGTAACATTTTGTCAACTATATGTTTTGAACCAATTTCCTTATGTTAGCTATAAGTACTTGTGGACTGGTGAGAAATCCAACATCAGAGCTTAAAACACTTTAAAGTGTTTTTATTTATACCTCCCATAGGCAAGAGCCCTGGATTGAAAAGGGTTTGTCTCTAACAAACTCATCAAAGTTTGTGACATCAGCATTACCATTATTCTTGTGGAAACACAATATGCATCAACCTTGTAGTAAAAGTACAAATGTTCTAATCTTATATCATGTGGATTTTTTTCTGTTTGAGTCAATAAACTCAAAGTTCTAATCTTTTATCATGTGGATTTTTTTTTCTGTTTGAGTCAATAAACTCAACACGTAAAGACTGAGAACACTTTTACAAGTACTGTTGTTCATTTTTATCAAGGTGCTAAAATTAATATTTTGATTGTGACTGATTTCTGGTGCTTTCAAAACTTTCTTGTAATAAATTGTTCAACTCGAACGAACTGATTTGATTTCATTAATACCAGAGTAAAAAGTCATTACAACAAGCTCCAAAGGAGCAAAATATAACTGTGTTTAATACATTATTTTCTTTTACTTATTTGGCATAATCAGCTTGTAGTACTGTACCAGAAAACAGTTTGTTATTTAGCCATTTGTTGTAATGACTTTTGACTGGTGGCTTTCACCTTAGATTTCCATCCCATCAAGAGGTGACTTCGTAAGAGAGCACAAGACTAATTTGGGAAGATGCAGTTTGCCTTCAGTCAACAGTCACAGTAATCCTTATTAAACATGTTTTCAATTAAATTGATGGAATCCTTTACACACTAAGATAAGATAAAAGATAAGATAAGATTTATTTGCTTAATTTTAGACTCTTCCCATGTATAACATGTTCAGAGTGTATTACATGTCATATAAAATATGATAAGATAAGATAAAAGATAAGATAAGATTTATTTGCATAATTTTAGGCTCTTCCCATGTATAACATGTTCAGAGTGTATTACATGTCATCCCAACTATCCTAATACCGTAATTGCATAGTTATTTCGTGAAGAGTAGAGAGGAGAAACAATAATAATCTGAAGATAGGAACACCAGGAAAAGCTCTTGTGAATCCTATAGTTTAAAAGTCCCGCGATATGGGTATTCTCGTGTTGGCCAACGACGAAAATAGCAAAGACGGGCGATGAATGGGCGTGGCAGCAATAGGACCGTTTGTCAGCTAATGATTTTATTTTTACATTTGAGAAAAATGCTACGAATATCTCCTGGTATTTTTTACATTTTTAAATATATGATTTTTTTGTCAGCTAACTGTTGATTGTTTTTCATTGTCTCAGAACATTAATAAATTACAGAACCAGCCAACAAAAAATGTCATGTCATGGCTGCCGATTGTTATTGGTCTCAAATATGGCTACCGCCGTCGGTTGGCGTATCTATAGTTAATTGTATTCTAGCTCGTTGTTCCTGCGAAAGAAAATAGATGACATACATAATTGCTGATAATAATACATGAACACATCGCACCCAACAGTGCAATGCAAAAGGTAGAAACATTGATATTTAAATATTTGTGTTGATTTTGGACAATTTATACACTAAAAATTAAATATATTTTAACGTAGATCTACGGCTGTCAAGTGACCAGGCCTTTTAACATAACCTAGAAACTGGAAACTAAAGTGGGCGGTACGGTCTGGGCATAGGGCTAGGCCTAGCAACTTTAATATTCAGTTACCTATCAAAAGTGTTATTTTTTCCAGTGATCCTTGCAGAACAGCTTTCTAATCAAACAACGGCTAAAATAGGCCTAGGGGAACAATGGAGATTGTTTCATCTAGGTATCTGTTACGAAGTACAAAATCATGGCTTATTTACTGTCCACTTCGGTTGACCTGCAGGCTAAAAAGGTATGCTTATTATTAATGATGTGAATAATATAAGTAGGTTTCACCTAGGCTTCTTTGTAGTCAATAAGCTAGATAGTATGTGCTCCTGTCAAACTATGTCAATCGAATGTAATTCATTATCGTACAATAGAAGACACAATTTAATATTTTGTACTTTTTATAGCACAAGAAGCTCGAATGAAAATGACGACTATCAATACATTCAGCACAGCAAATTACCTACTTACCATTTCCAGCCTTCATTACCACGTCTTCCAATACCAGCACTAGAGAAAACATGCGAACGTTACTTGACTTCACAAAAACCACTACTCAGCGATGAAGCATTTAAGACTACCCAAAAACTAGTCCAACAATTCCAAGGAGGAGAAGGTCAAAAGTTGAACGAAGAATTGAAAGCTCTCGACAATCAAAACAAACACACAAGTTATATTTCTGAACCTTGGTTTGACATGTATCTAAGAGATCGAGTTCCTCTGCCCATAAATTATAACCCCTTATTGGTATTCGTTAATGACCCAAAGCCAGAATACAACAATCAATTGATACGAGCTACTAACATGCTGATATCCTCTGTTAGGTAAGTTCCTTTGAAATAAGCTATCTTTATACTAGTGTTAGTTTAAGGGTATTTGGGGTTTTACATCCCATATTTTTTCAACAAGGGTAATCGAGACGAGTGTTAGTTTATTAATGCAAATTATTATTAATAGTGTATCCTAATGTTTGGTTTATCTGTTCAGGTTTATGAATTCTATTCGTCGAGAAATTCTGGCTCCTGAAGTATATCATATGAATCCAAAGAAAAGTGACACAGAATGGTTTCGCACTGTGACTGGTCTATTACCTCCATCTTTCTCTTGGTATGGAGCATATCTTTTTAAGGTATGAATGGTTTCCTCAAAATAATAATTTGTATCAATAGGCCTACCTTCGGCATTTCATTGTCCAGACCAACGGTCTTAATTTTTTTTTTTTTTTATCTTATGCCGAAAGTTTGATTTTTCAATCATTTTTCTTCCTAGCTATCCAGTAAATATGTGCTTCCTTCTCTGGCCCGCTCAGGTTATTTGGCAGGGCGTCAATGTCAGATTTAAGTGCAGCACAGCTGAGGAGATGTGCTCTGTCCTGAAAACCTAATGTACATAATTTGCAAGTTGCTGGTTCCTTTGTTATTTGAAATCGACTCAAGTGGTGCTGCAGGATATCGTGTCCTGTGGCCAGCCGAAACTGCGCTGTTGCCACTTTTCTTGACCATGATTTGTCCGGCCCTTTGAGCACCTCGTCTCGCCACAGTTTGTGGTTCGTCTTGGACTCTTGAAGTCTATCATATGATGTCTTGAGGCCCTCCTTAGCAAGGTTTTTGGCAGAGTTGAAGGAAATACTCGCCGTGTCGGGTGCCGACTTCTTCGAGCCCAGTTTGGCTAGTGCGTCGGCTTTTTCGTTGCCCAGGATGTTACAGTGGCTTGGCACCCACTGGATTTTTAGCACTTTGCCATGCATCACATTTCTGATTAGACTTTTTTGAAGTGACAGGGAGGCTTCTTCACATTTTTCAATGTGACAGATGTTCTTGATGGCGGCCTTGCTGTCTGAGATAATAACAAATTTTGTTTTCCTGAGTGGAAATGTTGGCGTTTCTGCGATTTTTTCTGCTGCTCTTGAAATGGCTCTTATTTCGGCATCAAAAATGCTCGAGCCTGGTGCCATAGGGTGGGCCTCTTCAAAGAAGATGCAGTGGAAGCCGAAGCCAGTATTCCTTCCCGTGCTGTCTTGGGAGCCGTCTGTAAAGACATGAATCCATTCGGATTTAGGGTAGTGCTTCTTCAGGTGTGCCTCAGTAAGCACTTTCAGCTCAGTCTGGCTTTTTTCTTCCCTTTTGCCCACACCTTCCACTTGAAGATTGAATTCGATTTTGATGGTAGAATTTGGCAGGCAGTTGACATCTAGGGTGGTAAGCTTTTGTCGAGGATGGCGTAGCAGGTCCGGACAGTGCTCCATTTTCAGGAGTGTTGTTTTTTGAGCAAAATTTATGTGTCCTGCTGCACTTGCCATTGGGAAGGCAAGCCATGTTGGATCAATCCTGGCCAGTTTCTCATGCAGTATGATGGCTTTCTGCTCTAATCTCTGTAGTAGGGGCTCTACTTTGCAGTATGCTTCCATTGCCGCCACTGGTGTTGTCTTTACTGCACCGCTGGCGAGTCGAAGGGCCTGATTCTGGATTTTACTAAGTATATCAAGATGGTTCTGCGCCGAGGTGATAAAAACTTCTGCTCCATACTCAAGGACCGGGCGCACATAGGTCTTGTAGGTAAGAACCAGTGTGTCAATCCTGGCTCCCCAAGACACTCCGGCTGCACGTTGCATCAAGCGCAGCCTCTTTTTGGCCTTCTCAGCAGCTTTCTCGAAATGGGCCTTGCCGGTGAGCTTCTTGTCAAGGATGGCTCCGAGGTAGGTAACGTGTTCCTCTTTTTTCAGCTGCTGTCCACTTATGTACAGCTCGAGAGTGGGGTCTTCGTGTTTAAAAGTAAAGACCATGTAACATGACTTGTTGGGGTTCACCTTGAAGCCACGGGACTCAAGCCATCCAGCCAACATACTTAATGCGGAGGAGAGCATTATCTGCAGGCCGCCGATGTTCCTGCCTGTGACATAGATGAAGAAATCGTCAGCGTAGGCCTTAACGTAGATTCCTGGCAGGATTTTGACCAGCTTAATTCCTCCATTAACTGCAATTTTAAATATGGTAGGGGCGGTGATAGTGCCTTGTGCCACGCCGGCAGAAATGTATCTTGTGCCGCTTTTCACACCCTTGTAGGCTACTTTTATTCTTCTATGATTGATGAAGTCGTGCAGCCACTTGATGAGGTTGTTCGGTATTTTATTTTTCTGCATCTCTTTTATGGCGTGGGTTCGATCAGTGACGTCGAAAGCTGCAGACAAATCGATGGACACGGCCACTGTGGTCTCTTGTCTGGTAAAGCCTTCCTTTGCATGTTGCGCGATGTATGCCACCTGATCCACTGTCGATCTATTCTTCCTGTAGCCAGCCTGATCTGCACTGATGATGTTGTTTTCTTCCAGGTAAGTTTCCAGTCGTTGGTTTACCATACGTTCTGCTGTTTTGGCAAGTGCGCTCGTGAGGGCGATTGGACGATAACTGCTCGTTTGATTTGCGTCCTTGTCCTTTTTCAGGATGGGTGTGATGACTCCCATCTTCCAGTTCTGAGGCACTTGGCCTATCCATGATTTGTTTATGAGGGAAAGGAACTGTTTCCTGAAGAGTGGGCCTGAGTGCTGCAGAAACTCAGCATGTATTCCATCCTCTCCAGGAGCCTTTCTCTTGTCCAGCATATAGATTGCTAGATGTAGCTCTTCGTCGCTGAAAAGTCTGTTGTAGGGATCATCTAACTCTTCGTATCTGGGCTTCTCTACCAGGAACTTCTTTTTTCCAACACGGGTGCTGACAGAGTGAAAATGTCGGCAGAAAAACTCAGCCTTTTGCTTAATCGAGGTTGCTTCTTTGTTATTCAGCAGAAGTGGAGCATTCCGGTCGTCCGTCTGAGACCACTTTCCACAGAGTCGAGAGAAGAAATGGTGAGCTTTGATCGCATCCTCTCTGTAGTCAATGCTCTGTAGGTATTCTGTGTATTCTTTATGCTTGGCCTCTTCAATTGCTGTTGTGAGCTGCTTTTGTGCCTCGTTAAGCTTTTCTCTTGTTTCGTGTGATTGTTGTGTTTCAGAGTCTTTTCGGCATCTGTTTCTTGTTTGTCGCAATGCCTCCAGGTCATCATTCCAGAAGACTTTGAAGTCTTTCACCGTGCCTCTTGGGATGTTTTTCTTAGCTGCCTCTAGAAGATTATTGACCAGCAGTTTCAAATCCTTATTTGTGTTGCCAGTCATTTTGGTTTGCTCTGAGAGCATTTCCAGGTCGTTTGTGAAAATGTCCCATTTAGCCTTCTTAAAGTTCCATTTGAGGAGAGGCAGAGGCCTCTGGTGTGTCTGGTTGGTTGGAGATAGCTTAAGAATCTTATGGCCAAGTCCGGAGGGGCAGTCAAGGTTTTCCTGTGCGTACTGGTGTACAAGATTCTGATGCAGGAAGGCCAAGTCCGGACGCGACTTGATACCATTGGTAGTCAGGTTGGTCCACGGGTCATCCTCAGGGTCGAGCAATAGTAGCGAGTTGGCGGCCGTGAACTCCTCAACCAGTTGTCCAACTTTGGTTGTGCTGGTGTAGTTCCAATCTTTGTTTGGCGCATTGAAGTCTCCGAGGATGATTGTGTTGTGGGTGATGAGCAGGGTCTCGAGCGCCTCAGGTATATTATTGGGCGGGTTATAAATCATGTAGATTGTTGTCTTCTTGCCTCCCATCCAAACCTCGATGCAGGCAATCTCGATCAAATCGGTCTGCTCCCCCATCGTGTGGACCACCTTAAAATTGGACACAAGGCTGCTTTTAACGCCAATAATCAGGCCGCAAGCAATTTTCTTCTTGGGGCGTTTTGCTTCTAGCACGTGGAGCGTATAGCCAGGTGCCTTTAGGTCTTTTAGGCCTTGATGTCCTGTCTGGGCATGTTGTCCTGCTTCTGAAATGCAGTAGATGTCAGTCTTTTCTTTGTCAATTGATAAAAGGAACTCAGCAAATTTTGTCTTGGATATGCCACCAGCATTCCAGTAAAGAATTTTAGGGCGGCTGCTGGGCACAGGGTTGCATCTCAAAGAATGAGGTTTGCCTGCCTGGCCTACAGCGGTAGCATCTCGTTTGCCTCTATGGGCGTCATTCTGAACATGTTGAAGCAGCATGATGATAGCCAGTGGCGTTTGTGATAGTCGTCTTTGCTCTGGGGCCTCCTGCCACCAGTCCGGGGGGTACGTGGTCCTGACTTGTAGGTCGTTGTAGTAGACCGGACGTGCGACTTCTTCACCCACAACGTACCAAACTCTTGCAAGAGAACAATAATAAACGTCGTTTGATCGTTTGGCACGGTGTCCCGGGGTAAGCTCTCCGGGCCCAAAAATGGCTTAATGGTAATGGGTATTGATTGATTGGCACTAGGGATACTTTTAAGTATTTACATGTTTTCTATAGGCTAGAACAGGTAATGAAAAAATATCTTTTTATGTTGGCATCTGTCAACGTCCTGTAGCAGGTAAGCTAGCGGGCGAGATTGTGCTAGGTCAAATGTAACTTCATAACTTTAGTATGTAAAGCTACATTGCTCTTACAGTGTATGCATCTGGCTTCACGTTAATTTTGAGAGTCGTTAAAACAGCCTTGCAATTCCTTAAGATCATTTTTAGTCCCTGAATAGATTGCGTCTTCAAAGCCGCACAATTAGTGTCCTACAGTTTGGATATTGACTTGTACATTGACTTAGAAATAATTCAAGCCTTGATATAAACAAATTCTCATAAGTGCAAGCCATGGATAATACACCCTATAGTGTACATGCCTGACTCTGTCTTCAATACAACACTACAGGCAGAATATACACTTTGAAGTTACTTGGGCAGATAAATACATATCTACATAATGTTGGTACTTGTAGAATTAAGTAAAATGTTAATCTTTATGCAATGCCTTGTTTGTTGTCTATACATTCAGAACATTCTCTACAATCTCTGCAATTGAATACTTTCCAAAGCATTATAAAATATGCCCTAGACATTCAGCATACAGCATACTCTATATACAGCATACTGTACAGGCATACAGCATACAGCCTAATGAGTAATGATGTATTACTTCATTGGTACTATTTTACCATCAGAAAATTGATAACGGATACCATGGAGTTCTGTCATTGTACTGGTACCCAGTTAGTATTCTGAATTGTCTATAATAGCCATAATGTTTATTAACGGTATTTAAAGCAATATGTATACACATGACATTTTTCCTTGTTTTTTACCACAGTTCATGGGCCATTCTAAATGCCATGTTAGTTCCAAACAAACTTATTTACTTAGAAATTGTTTCTTTAGTCTAGTAACTAAGTTGACATAGGCCCCAACTGTAAAGAGAGTTACATTTTTCTATTGAGAGCGGTTCAGAAAGTCTTTGCAATCCCTGGTTTCCTGTACTAGTGATGTATTAATGCTCTCGTAGGTCTGTTTTGATGCAATAGATGAATGTGATGATGTTAATCAAACAAGTGCCTCACTCCATACTTAATTTACATTTATGTAGAGTATTTTACATTCTGGTCTTGCACACACCATTTTTTACATTTATTTTACCCTTAAAAGACAACAACTAAGAATGATAAATGTAGGAATTCTAGAAGGAATGTTCAATTAAATCAGACCTATTCCTGCCCATCATGTAGCCTATTATCGTAAAATCCATACAATCATAAATACAGTAGTATGATTTTAGTTTTTCGTAAATAGAATACATATGTGTATTGAAAGTAAGGACACCACTAGTTATCAGCTGCGTATGCTTTTGCCCTCCCTTGGCAGTTGTAACTCCAGTGCTCGCTGCTTGACTCAATGCGTTATCATCACAGAGCAATAGAATGTCATTGTCAGGCTGCTGGTCATTGCTCAATGGCCACAGTTGAAGTAGCGAGTGGCACTAGTGAAACCAAGACACCAGTGTTCTTCTCAAGAGCCGATCCACCCACAGTTGCCTGTCATTACTCATTACCCCTTTCTTCTATCCCCCAGCACATTTTTTCAAAATCTGGTGATGTTTATAACATTCAACATATCAGTTCATTCAATCCACCAAGAATTCTAGATCTATGTGTCCTGATAACTTAATGTAATTTAGTGTTGTGTTTGTATTATTTCTAGGCATTTCCATTGGACATGTCACAATATGTCAGCTTATTCAATTCATCAAGAATTCCAGAAGTTGACAAGGATCACCTGTTTCGTAACGAAGCTGCAAAACATATTCTTGTCATGAAAAAAGGAAATTTCTATACATTTGACGTGACTGACAAAGATGGTAGGGACTTGTTTTTCTAATAAATGTTTTAATACCCTCTATTTAGTTATTTTATACAACCATCAAGGGTGTTGTTAATTGGTATAGGCCATTGAAATGTGAACTGTTTGTAGTTTTTAGTTCTTACATCCTCCTCATTTCTCACTTTTACAATATTGTGTAGCGTTCTTAAAATATAACTAAGAAACGTTAAAGAGCTCGGTTTTTACAATGAAACTATCCTTGGCCATTAAATGCTCTGAATAAATGTTTCTAATACATGTTTTGTTTCAGGAAACATCTTATCTCCCACCCAGGTGCTAGCTTGTATGAAATACATCCTTGAAGACAAAACACCTGCGGCAGAGTTCCCCATTGGCATTTTGACCACAGCCAACCGGGATAAGTGGGCTGTCGCTCGGAAACATCTAGAAGACACGGGAAACAAAGAAGTGTTAAACAAAATTGATTCTAGTATTTTTAACCTAGTACTTGATGATGTAAAAGTAGGAAAAGACAATGTGCTTATGCTGGAAAACTTCCTTTATGGCAATGGATCAAATAGGTGAATAACTCTTCATACTAAATAGTGTCTGCTAGATAAATGTTTGTCTACTCGATTTTCTAGGTGTACATTCACCCACATTTAAGTAAATCAAGGACCTTACAGAATATGTCTACTCAAACTATTTTCCTGCACTCACCATACTATGTTTTGGTTAAAACTATGCTATGAATCAATATAGGTAACAAATATTGATAATAAATAACGATCAGTAACCATATTGGAAAAGAGTGCAGAAGTATTGTTCCTTGTTAAAGTAAATACATGTTCTCACCTCCCCTTGATTTACATGTCATATATTGTACTCCGTTTAATAATAAGCCATCACTAACTGCACATCAGTGCCTAATTTAAGGAAAAAGTGGAACTGCGCAAACAAGTACTTAGAGGCAAAGCGCCGGGGGGCAGCAGACTATTTGGCAGAAAACTAGTGACATTGAGGAAAATTCATAATAATTAAGTTGCCCAAAATCCAATTAACCTGATCAATAATAGTGTTGAAACAATATCGATTTCCTCAACTTATGTATTTCGTACCTACTGTTAAGCCTACTGTTCTGTCGTTACGACTGGACATGATAATTTCGGCATTAAATAATGGACGTTAATTTAAGCATGGACGGAATGATATGGGTTTGGACTTTTTTTCAAGTTGAGCCAATTTGTTAGTTGGACTATAATTTGTGGACGTTTTGAACTGGACGATTTGTCCTGTAAGCCCGGGGGGTATGTGGGACGCGGCCCCCCAGGTTAGCCCCGCAGGGGATTTTTTTCGTTTACTTTTGTTCAAGAACGTGTTTAAATGGCTTGAGATGGTCTTCAATACATTTTATTAGATTTACTACTGCGATTCACCAAGCGCTTACCTCCTCAGAAAACATACAAAGTTAAATAGACGTTAAGAAATTAAAGAATATACTTGTAGATTTAGTATAATCTCTATAAGATTAAAAAATAAAATAAAAATGAAGTATATTTTTTATTCTATTAGTTCGTTTAAAGACTAATTCTTAACTGCGCAAATCACAAATTGCAGCTGCGTAAATGACTTTTGCAACTGCGCAAACTGTGTCCAGCTGCGCACTAAATTAGGCACTGCTGCACATAGATATTAGCTTAGTTGGGGGAAAAAAGAGAAAAGGAGATCAACAGCTTACCCGAAAGTACGTGGGTGGCTGCGAGAGTCGTAGATAACATATATATACACACATAACACTGTCGAACGTTTCGGCCTACGTGGCCGTGTCTTTGTGCAAGTTTTAAATTTGACAGTTGCAGTTTGTTGTGTAGTTCCTTTAGCATTAGTACCATTTTGCTCGTAGGTGGTTTGACAAGTCGTTTTCCTTGCTGGTGGCAAAAGACGGTCTCTCGGCTCTGAACTTTGAGCACTCTTGGGGTGATGGCGTCGCTGTTCTTCGCTACTTCCAGGATGTTTACAAGGACACTACGCAGAATCCTCGCATTCACCCTGACTCACAGCCGGCTGACTGCCAGCCAGAAGCGCGCGTTGCAAAACTACGTATGTACTGCTTGGGTTTTGCTAAAGATGATCAAACAAATCCAAGCTCAACTGTTTTAAGTTTGGTTTGATTGACATCCAAAATTTTAACTAAGCCAAATTTTGTTTAAACTCAGCCCAAAACAGAATCTACACCCCAAGTTTGAGCTTGAAGCTACGGGGAACTCTCGCTAACTATCCTCATACTAACGAAATAGCCGAGTAGAATAATACCAACTTAACTCTACAGTAGTTCCCAATATCTTGAAACAGGTATAGCAGTCGTTATAGGTCGCTGTTAGTTCAATAAATAATTAATTACACCTTAACCAATGACAATATTGCAATGCCAGTTACATGTTTAGCAAGATCAAGATATTTCACAACGAAGACCCAATTATTTCAGTCTGCTTTACATTGTCTTGTTGCTCAGGAGGGTAATCAACTAATCATGTCTATACTAATTCTCATAAGAAAAATAATTGTTGAGCAATTAGCCCAAAAATACAATTTTGTTAATTTTTTCCTTTTTTCTCTTTGGGGTAGGAACTTTTTATGTGCTTGTACTTTCTACATTTTCATTTTATACTTTAACATGTTTCAGAGTTTAATTTGGACGATAAGGCAAAGAACTTCATTCTTGAAGCCATGAAGAACTATGAGACTACCAAAGAGCTTGACATCAAAGTACTTGAAGTTCCAGGCTTTGGTAGGAAGGATTGTAAGCTTTATAAAGTTAGCCCTGATTCCGTCATGCAGCTTGCTTTTCAGGTAAACGTGCATTGTTTTTGCCTTCGTGATTATCATTGACGGTTAGACACTATTTTTCTTTGAGTTGAAAATGTCCTTAGAGAGAAATTTGAATGTTTGCACAACCCTAGTGAGTGTTACAACTCACCTGGTACTGAAAAAATGTGTAGTGTAACCCATATTATGAACATAAGATTTGCGACAAACAAACGTTTCAATTAGGTACCTATTTTAGTGTTGTAAGTGGATACATAACCTAAATCAAAGACGAGTTTAGAGCAAATGTTAGTTTTAAGGTGCTGTGTTACAGGTTGCGTATCATCAGTATGCTGGGAAGTACACAGCTACATATGAGTCTTGTAGCACAGCAGCTTTCCGGCACGGACGCACGGAAACCATCAGACCTAACACCGAAGCAACCAAGGCTTTCTGTGAAGCCGTCAGTTCCAAGAATCTGCCAAGCAATGAAGAACTGAGAGCCATGATAGCCAAGTGCTCGGAAGTGCACGGGAGTCTTACCAAAGATGCTGCAATGGGTAGGGATAAGAAAAATATTTTCTAATAGCTGTATACTAATACAGTAAATTTTTTTCAAAAAGTTGGCATCCATTAATAATATCTAATTGTTTCTAATTGTTTTGTTTTAGGCCAGGGTTTTGACCGTCATCTGTTTGGCCTGCGACTGCTGGCCCAACAACACGGAGGTTCTTTGCCGGACGTATTCCAGGACCCAGCGTACGCAAGGATGAACTATAACATCTTATCAACATCTACGCTGGCATCCAGTGCCGTACAGGCTGGGGGATTTGGACCCGTTGTCAAGGACGGATTTGGTCTCGGTTACAGCATATTGGATGACAGACTTGGAGCCGTAATCAGTAGCTACCCAGCCCATCAGAATGGTGCACAATTCAGAGAGTGTTTGAAGAGAGCATTTGAAACTATTGCAAACATTTTAAGACAAACTAAATCATGAAAGTACAAAACTCTGAATTATGCCTACTGACCATACTTACTCAATTAACTTGTCCAACATAGAATGGTACCTTTTACATTGTTTGTAAAACAAAACCATGACATATTGAAATTGATTGTAACCTAGATTTAAGTGTTATGGCAGAGATCAGTTCAGTTAATCACTTTTGGAACTGGATCAAAATGAGGACTGATTGAAAACATCCAAACTTTTACAACAAAGATACATTAGTCGACAAGCGAGACAACCTTTGTAGTCGTTATAATGCTTCTTAACTCAGAAAATGTCCACTTCAAGGTTATTTTCGGTATTGCCCAATCTTTGACTAGATGTCTACATGGCGGGTAATTCAAAATACTGCCACCTTCCTAGTGCAGTTACACTCGTATCGACCAAAGAAAATATAAAATACATATAAATAATTCAGTTCTGTACTCATCATGGCTCAGTAATTCTCCTCATTGATTGTGTCCTCACATCTCCTCACGTACAATATCAAATGATGTTCTAATAGCCGTGAGACCTACTAAAGAAAACAATGGAGCTTCTACTCGGGGATATCTGAACTGATCACTACGTGACAATGTTAATGATTTTTTAAACATTAAGTTGAGTAGACATGAGATGTCGAATCATTTCCCAGACGGTTTCCCAACTCTACCTTTTCACCTAATTTACTAGTTCATGCAATTCTATCAAGGGCCCACCATTGTTATTTTGTTTTTTATTATTGCATTTTTAAACTGAACAATTGTGTGAAGGTTAGATATTTCTTTGATTTGCATTTTGTTTCGTGTTAATTTATGTGTTATTAATTACAGAATGAAGTGGTGTACAGGCCTAGTTGATATATTTTAAATTATTTTCTTATACGTACAGATTTATTTCATTGCACATGATTTGTTACCAATTGTTAAACTACACTCTACTCCAGTGAAAAAACAACTAACATTAGAGGAGTTGTTTTAAAGCTCGTCAGTAGTCAGTGGGAGACTCGGCATATGTTTGAAGTTCTTTAGTAAGTTTTCCTTGTTGCCTGGGTTCGAGCAATGTGGGAAGAAATCTCAAACTATTTGGAAGTTTACCATCTGAGATTGGACTACTATTGCCCATCTCCAATGAAATACATACACTGGATACAAGTAAAGCGAGCTTCATTTTTTAGTTTTCAATGGGAATAAAATAATACTGTATGGACATTACATAAGGATGTCAGTCTCAAAAATCTCCTGCTACCATTGTCTCAAATATAGAATACATTTCAGGGAACTGTTTATTCTGTTTTATTTTACAGGGATTATTTTTTAATTTAATATAGAAGCCACCAATATGATACTAGATAATACTTAGGCCGGCTTGATAGATGACGGCTGATGTTAACAATATTGTTGGTGTTTATTAGTTGATTACTGATTCTACATCACTGTGTGCCTTACCTGGTCCTGATTAGTTGGGCACGGCCCACAAGGTGTACACAGTGTACATAGCACAGTATGATGCTTGTCCAAGGGCAGCTATCATGACATTACTCAATGCCAGCAAGCATTTAACCCCTTGCAACTCAAGGTGATTTTTTGTTTTTAAGTACTGGCAGTGTTTGTTTGTTGTAATGCTTGTTCACAGGCGGAGTTATTATTAAATCATGTAGGATTAATAAAAAACATGTTCGTGAATGTAATCCATATTCTTTGGCTAACATACCTATCAATCAATCAATCAATCAAAATAGCTTTTATTCGTTACTCTGTTTACATTTAATTACAATATCGTATCATAAACAATAGCATAGTACTAGACACAGTCATATAACATTGTGAATCAACTGTAAATGAGCAAGCGAGTACCCACATGAGCATGGTGCTTGTGTGTGGGTGCAAATTACATTTCATTTTAATTATCATAGATGGCATAAGTGAATGTTCTTTGGGATCAATATTAGTTACTGGTCAGTTAAGGCATTACCATAACATGGATATGGTAATGATGATATGATTATAAAAGATAATGATGTGGATGATAATATCTAATAACCCTATAAAGTAAACTCACATAGAACAAAATAATAAAGGTTTAAGGTCGCTAAATAAGATAATAAAACACTGATAAAAATAGTACCGGCAATAATGGTAATATAAAATGTAAGTTATATTAAAGATGAGAAATAATAGTAAAACAGTAAAACAAGTGGATGGATGACAATTGACAACAGTAATCTATACAAACAAATAAGTGTTTGTTACAAGGTTTTTACACAGATCTCTGCTGGATTCTGATGGCAAAATCCATGCACTAAGTTCTTTTTTAAAAGTTGGAAGACACTTGGATTGACGGAGTGAGGATGGAGACATATTGAAAATCTTAGGAGCTAGGAAATCGGCATGTCTCTGCCCAATTTGTTTTCGCTTGTGAGGGACCTCAAATAATTTGTTAATCATTGTTCTTTTGGTACATGGATAGTTTTCTTGAACTGGGGGGAATGATGCCTTATTTTTAAAAAGGAATTTTAGTAATGTTTGCACATAAAGCTGACGCAGGTCGAGTATACCACTATCAGAGAAAGTTTGGTTGGTTGGGTAGAGCCTAGGTTTACGTAAAGTAATTTTTAGTAAGCATCGTTGAGCAATTGCTAAAGGTAGTAGATTTGTGTCAAGAAGACCACCCCAACCTATCAGGCCATGTAATAGTATTGATTGTACGAGTGCAATGTAAATTTGGGTGATTTGAGAAGGTTTTAGTATATTATTTAGTCTATAGAATATGTACATCATTTTCCGTAATTTTGCTGCAGTAAGGCTTGCGTGCTGTGACCATGTGAGATTGTTATCAACAGTAATACCTAGATATTTTGTATGAGGCGTTCGTTGTAGCAAATATGAGTTGCATGTGCACCGATGGCTGCGTATGCATTCAGCTGAGTGAATGTTTACAGCTAGGTTGTCAGGGGGTTGAGTAATAGCATTAATAGAGAATGTTAAGTAAACTGTTTTGGAAAGATTTAGGGATAGTAAATTAGAGATGAGCCATTTATAAACCGTATTGATAGCACAGTTAGCTGTGTTAAAGGAATCTTCCCAGGTCGATTTTGAAATAACTAAAACCGTGTCATCAGCATATACAATAATTTTGGCATCAACTGGTAGGCAACATAGGTCATTAACATAGATTAAAAATAGAATAGGCCCTAGGACTGTCCCTTGGGGAACACCAACCTTGAGAAGATGGAAAGCACTTATACTAGAGTCAAATTTTACGGCTTGGTGTCGCTCAGAGAGATAGCTTTCTAATAGCTTCAAGGAAAGGCCTCTGATTCCATATGCGTGTAGTTTTTGTTTTAAAATACAGTGGTCCACTGTATCAAAGGCTTTTGATAAGTCAAGAAATATGGCAATGCTTTTTTTGGACTCGTCAAGATTAGAGTAGAGATGTGATGTTAGCTTATGTATGGCGTTATCTGTCCCCGTATTTTGACGAAAGCCAAATTGGTTTGCTGAGAATAATGAGTTAGATTCTAAGAATTGCATTATTCTGAGTTTGATAAATCTTTCTAATAGTTTTGAGAAATGTGACAGGAGGGAGATGGGTCGGTAGTTGTTTGAGTTTGACTATATTGTTGCAAGTTTCATTTATGTATTTTGTAATGCATTTGTTTCTATGAAAAAGAAAAAAATCATTGTAAAATCATTTATCAAATTCAATGGCACATTCGTGAAATTACCGAACATAAAACACTTACACAAAATGTTAAGGGTTATGCAAGGGTGCATGTTATTCTCTATATAACTGAAAATAAAAAATGTATGTTAAAAAATTAATGTTTTAATACTACTGTAGTAGTTATACACCATTCATCTTCTTTGATTTAACTGTTATGGTATGCCCAATAAAGTCTGAATCTATGTTTGTTTAATAACAATATCAACGCTTTATCTTTTTTGTAATAAATGTTACTGCTGTAAATCTCGATATTCCGGTAGCTATGTCTGTTTAGGCCTGCTATAGGTGTAACACACATGTGTTGTATTATTTCACACAAAATGTAGTTCTTATTGGCATAAAAAAACAACTTGCATGATTTTACTGAAGTGTACAAACTGGGACATAATTGGTGGTTGAGTTGGCAATGGCAATTGCCAATTGGCAATTCCCCTAAGGGGAAGAAAATTTACAATTATTGGTACCAGTAGCAGGTCTAAAAGATAAGTTATTCTGTCATTACAGGTTGTGTCCTAGCATGAAGCCTAGACCTAGGCTCATAATATAACTTAAAATTGTGTATATAAATAATTAAATTAAGAAATAAGAGTAATCTTGCTTAAATGTTGATTCCAGGGTGTGGGACAGTGGCGGCTCGTGGTATAAAATAATAGGGAGGCGGAGGCCAGCACAATTAAAGAAAGATCGAATATGGAAGCAATGGAAATTAGTGGCAGTTCAGGGGGGTCTGGGGGGCGAGCCCCCCAGCTTGCCCCGCAGGGCGATTTTTTTCAAACTGCATTTTTCTACGTTGTTTTAGGTGTTATAATGTGGTTGTGGATGTGGATTTAAGTTGCCCGATTTAAGTTGACGACACTTGCCATTAACCATAACAATCTCCATACCATAACGAACCAAACTCGCCTGTTCCTCTCCATCCCTTTGCAGTTATGGCAAAGCTGGTTTCAGTCTTCCGTCTTGTTTTAAATCTTTATTTACTCTTTCCTCGAAGCATGTCTCGTTAATGGTCGCACTAATATCTCGTCAACTATATTTGACTTCATTGAATCAAGCAACAACACAGGAAGAACAACAGCAGCAAAACAAACGACAATCCCCTGCAAACTACAAACTGCTGAGTATGATATATTATGGAAAGCGGGCGACTCGGTTACCTTCGTGAAAAATCCGAAAATAAACGAAGCGGCCGGCCTCCTCTGGCATCTTATTGCACGTGCAGCAACTTAGGCGGGGAGGGCGGGAGTATGCCTACCGCATTCCCCCGCACACCGCTCAGGTAGGCCTACCTATAAGCTGAACGACTGAGAGGCCCGGACTCACGAAGTTCCTCGCGTTTCTACTGGTTCAACGCGGCTAGCAGCCACATTCTGAAGAGGCGCGAAACTTTGAAACGTTGAACATTTTTTGTTTGAAAACTTTTACGATAAATATGTATATTATGTAAGATGAACATTAAAATACATAGAACCATTTTAAACAAGATCACAGACAAGATTAATCCTCCTCCCTCCGGAAATGTTTGAGGAGGCCCGGCCTCCCTTGCCTCCCCCCACCAGCCGCCACTGGCTGTGGGAATGGGGGCTCAGAATATCTAGGCTTCAATATATACCCTAGGATAGGCCAGGGCTATGCATGCTAGGCCCTAGGCGGGTTTGACCTGCTTTCATGGAATCAAAACTTGAATTTCATTAGGCCTACAGCATAGTTGACCAAGTAATGACAACCTGGCAGTCTGTTCTCTACTCTATTATTTTCTATTATTAATAATTGACATCTTGTTAAGACGGAATAAACTAGTTTAAACTGTAAACTATTCATCCACAGTTATTATTTAAGTGTATACAGGGCGCAAACAACAATGTAATGATATCGATATGATATGATATCGATAGATCGAAAATTGCAGTCGAGGTATGGTGTCGAAAGGTGATGTGCAACAATTCAAAGAAGAATAAGAAGTCGCTTGTTGTCGTGAATGTCACGTGTAGTGATTTGCTCGATTTAGCGTTGTTTACTCTTTGATACTAGAATTATCTCCAGTTAGCATCTGAAAAGTAAATCAAATAGTTTATACTGGTCTAGCATTGCCGGTAGTGCGTCGTGCGACCAAGGTGAAATCCTCATAATGGCTGGAGGCCCTACTCGTCGTAAGTTATTCCGTCATTACAGACAGTAGGCCTAGGCTATCCTAGGCCTAGGCCTAGCCTAGCCTAGCCTAGCATCAAATCTAGCTAGGCTCAAATATATTATGGAAGCAATCAGTGCAGTGTATTAAAATTCTGCAGACAAAGAACTAAATCAAGAAATAAAGAGTTATCGTGCTTGAACGTGGGTTTTGGGGTGTAGGAATGGGGGTTTCAGAGCACAGTGCTCTAGCTAGGCCTAGTGTAGGCTGGGCCTAGGCCCTAGGCCTAGACTAGGGCCTAGCCCATCTAGGTAGCCCTAGGTCGAGGCTAAACAAGTTAGGGTTGAGTTGATTGGGTTGATTTCAGGGAATCGAAACACTAATTTCACTACAACACAGGAACGACACCATGGCAGAGTCTGTTCTCCACTCTATTATCTTGTATTGTAGTAGGTTGCCATTCCCAGACAATTGTGATGCTCCCGAAGCATCTCTCATGTGCCTCTGGCACTCTGTATGATTGAGTTTGCTAGTGTCATGAGGCGGGTGGTTTTATATTTAGGCACAGCGTAGCTTGAAGCTTGCCCCCCCCATTTTTGTTGTTGCGCACACACTCGCACACAACATTATAAGCCTGTAATGTATCCTACTTTAAGTCATTTAAATTTGTTTCAGAATTCCGGTTTGGATTAATTCAGCTTACTGTCGGCTTGAACAAAGCAGAAAACGTAAAGCGAGCAGTGGATTATGTGAAAAAAGCTGCAGATCTGGGATGCCAAGTTGTTGCTTTGCCAGAATGCTTTAACTCTCCTTATGGCCCAAGTAAATATCCTATTCGTAAGATTTTACTAGTCTTTAGTCCACCTTAGGTATTAAGAGTCTGGGGGCATTTGATAATGCAATTCTGTTCTCTCCGAACGCTCCGCCTAGCCTCTAGCGTGTTTGATAATGTAATCTGAGCGCTCTCAGTTCTGTTTGATATCTCGGAGAGCTTCGCGCGGAGAGCGCTCTAATCGCACGGTGGAAATCGAGCGAACGAAAGTTTCCTCTCTGTTCAAGGAACGAAGTCAAATAATGAATCTTAAAAATGGCTGCGCTGTCAGAAGACCAAGTGCTTTACGGATGCCCAATGTGTGCCTACACTTCCGCAATTGAGGAGGAAGTGATACATCACTTTGAGTTCGAGCACAACGAAGCTGCTCGTACGTTTGATTGTTAGGCTAATTTTTCAATACCTTTAATAAGCGTGTGTGCAAATTAATATCACTTTTGTTGGGCTGGGTCACATGGAGCATGTATAGCCCTAGGCTAGGTCTAGCCCTAGCGCCTAGTAGGCCTAATGCTTGTCGTACGCGTGCAATCGTTTCTTCTTCCATATTGTTGTTGCAGCCTTGTTTAAGGTTGTGTTACTTTAAAAAATGCCGCGTAGCTACTTCAAATCGCGTTTTATAAAGCCAGCTTTCGGAGCGTTGTCTGTTCTCTCTAGTCACGTGACCGCGCGGACTCTGTCTCTCTGCGGGATTTCATTATCAAACGCGCCCACTCTGTTTTATGGCATTTAATGTTTGTAGGCCTACAGGTAAAGTAGGCCTGCCTAAATTGCACTATGAACTAGGATTGCCTTCTCTGTCCCAGGTGCAAATTTGCCTCATTTGGGTAATGAGCATTTTAAATTATCGTCAATGATTACTTGTTGAAAAAGTTCATGTCCTTGTGCCATGCCTTAAATAGGTATAGGTCTATCAAAAAAGTTGGAAAGTTGTGGCAAAAACAGTCATTGTGAAAATTCAAAAGTTATGGCTTAGAGTGTGTTTTAATTTATATTCAGTTTTAGGCAGTCCATCTTAAGATGCCCAAACAAGGGTCAGTCTTACAGAGTTTGTGTGCATTGCTCAAATATAATCTATTGCAAACTAAGACTTACATATTTCTTTATCATTTGCTTTTCAGGATTATTTGTAGACAGAAAACCTTCATTAAAAAACATATGGACGGTTTAAATTATAGCCAAAACATATCAAGGCCTACCAATATTAGAAAATGTTCTATGCATTTGTTATTTGTAGCAGGGGCGGACTCGGATAAAAAGGCCCGTGATGCTGGGTTTCGGGGGGGCCCGCACTAGGTGGCGTGGTGCAGCTGGGGTCTGGGGCTAAGCCCCAGCCGCCAGAGGCAAATACGCCAAAGGCGCAAACAATTTGTTGGGGTTGCATTGAATTTTATGGCTTAAAATACGATTTTAGGGCGCGATTTACAGAGGCCACCCTACCAGTGGCAAAATAATTTCCATTATATTCAATTAGGCCTAATTACATTGAATATTTACAATAAATGTAACAATAAATTCAATTATAATTTCAAAATAATACTTATAGAGTGGGGTTAAGGGTATTTATGGCCAGGAGCTGATTCGCGTTTTTACTCACATTTTTCATTGAAAAGGCCGAAGTTTTGTTTAAAGTGTTATTTTTATTGTTCAGTGTTTAATTGCCTTTATTTTGATGTACATTATGATATAGTTTTTACTTTTGAAGGTTGTTAAACGATTGTTAAAGTTTTTATGGTAAAAGTTTACACCTTCTTTCTTGTTTCCACTTCGTGTCCGTTGCAGTGCTGCCAATGTAGAAGGAAAAAGAACGAAATCACTAGGCACATATCAACCAGCCCCAATAACCTTCCCAACTTTCGTGGGTTGGCCCAGTCAATTTAACATAATATAATTGACCCCCTAACCTGCAGGTTAGTTTACTTGCAGAATTTGAAAAAGGGATATTTAATCATAGGGGTCTAGTTTGCACAGATGAGAACAGAGGATGTAGGTTTTTTTTATGTACTTACGTTGGTAGCACACTTCTTGTGTGCTCCGAACAACTGCGCACTCGTACGTACGCCATATTGCCATATTTAACGTGATTGTATTGTCAAATCGATGCATCTTCAAAATGATAATTTAATATTTTTTTTTTTTGTCCTGTGCAGAGTTGGCCTCTTCAACCATTCTTCTTTCTTGCCATCCAATACAAGGCTGCCTCCTTCTCTGTCCTGCTCATTGTGTCGGGCAGGGAGTCAATGTTATTCTTGAGGGCGGCGCATCTAAATAGGTGCGCTCTGTCTTGATCTTCCAACTCACACAATCTACAGGTGCCCGGTTTGTTGCTAATGTTGAAGCGATGCAGGTGGAGTTGCAAAACGTCATGACCAGTTGCAAGCCGGAACTGGGCGGTGGCCGTCTTCCTCGACCAGTCTTTGTCTGGCCCCTTCTTGATCTCCGTCCACCAGCTTTTTTGTTGTGCGGCCTCTTCCGTGGTGTTGCAGAAGATCTTTTTCGTGATTGACTTGATCTTGGTTTTCACGTTTTGGAAGGAGAGAGGCGCTGCTGGTGGTTGCGGTGCTTTTGTGGCACTCTTGGCCAAGAAGTCTGCTTTTTCATTCCCCATGATGTTGCAGTGGCCAGGGATCCATTGAACCTCTATCAGTTTGTTTTGCTGACGGAGGCTGACAAGGGCGTTTTTGAAAAGCAGCGATTTGGGATGGAGGTTTGCTGCTTGCGATACGTATTGGATGGCTGAGACGCTGTCGCTGAGGATGACAAACTTTGACTTGTTGAGGGGAAAAGCAGGGGTTTCGGCGATTTTTTGGGCCGCCCTGGCGATGGCTGCAACCTCGGCGTCAAAGTATGTTTCGCCGGCACCCATTGGAGTGGCTTCGTCGAAGAAGATGCAGTGGATGCCATAGCCTGTTCTGTTGGTGACCGAGTCGTACGAGCCGTCCGTGAAGATGTGCACCCATTCCTGGAGAGGGAAATGCCTCTTCAGGTGCTCCTCGGCAAGCTTTTTCAGTTCTTTATGGTTGTGGTCGTCTTTCTTTTCAATACCGTCAATTTTTGTCCCCGGGGCGAGCTGATTGAATTTGTCCGGCAGAAGCTCTGGAAGTGGAACATCAAGTGGTTGACGTGGTGCTTCCAGAAGCACAGGACAGTTTTTAATCTTCAATTGGTGGACTGTTTCAGCAAAGTTATTGTGTGCCTTGACTTTCGAGATTGGGTGGTTGAGCCATTTGTTTGGGTCGAGGCGCGCCAGTTTTTCATGCAGTTGGACAGCTCGCTGCTCTCTTCTCAGCTGCAGAGGCTCAATTTGGCTGTACCACTCCATGGCGACAATCGGGGTGGTTTTTACTGCTCCCGTGATGAGGCGCAGGGCTTGATTTTGGACTCTGTCAACATGGCTGGCGTGCGCTATGGCGGCAGCAGGGAAGACTTCGGTTCCGTACTCGATGGCTGGTCTGATGTATGTTTTGTATGTCAGCGCCAGAGTGTCTAGTTTTGCTCCCCAGGATACACCAGCTACCCTTTGAAGGAGTCGCAGTCGTTTGTGACCTTTCTCTGCTGCCTTTTCAAAGTGGATTCTGCCGGTCATTTTTTTATCGAAGGTCACGCCGAGGTACTTCATCTCATCTGTCTGTTTGATCCGTTCGCCATCAAGAGTGATGTTAAAGTTGAATGGCTTATGGCTCATCGTGAAATAGGTGCAGATGGTTTTGCTGCAATTTATCTTGAAGCCATGGACGTTGATCCAGCCTACAGCTATCTTCATGGCAAAGCTCATTTTTTGTTCTAATCTGACTGGACATTTTCCTGTGAAGATGATGACAAAGTCGTCGGCAAAGACTTTGACGACAAGACCAGGTATGCGATTGAGTAGTTTAATGAGTCCATTGATTGCAATTTTGAAGACGGTCGGCGCTGTGATTGTGCCTTGAGCAACTCCGGCTTGTGTCTTACGTGTTTTGCTGTGGGCACCTTTGTGGACCACCTTGATGCGCCTCTTGTTGATGAAGTCGTGGAGCCATCTGACAATGTTGTTAGGGACTTCATCCTTAATCATCTGCTTGACTGCCCATGACCGGTCGGTGGAGTCAAAGGCCCCGGAAAGGTCAATGGAGACAGCCAGTGTGCTTTCACCTTTGCTGAAACCCTCTTTGACTGCCTGCGCAAAGTAAGCGACTTGATCTGTGGTGCCTCGGTGTTGTCGAAAGCCAGCCTGGTCTTCGGCGATGATGTAGTTGCTTTCGAGGTAATTCTCAAGACGTGCATTGACCATCTTTTCAGCTGTCTTAGCAAGGGAACTAGTGAGGGCAATTGGACGGTAGCTGGCTGGGTCAGAGGCGTCTTTCTCAGGTTTCAGAATTGGCGTGATGAAGGCAATTTTCCAGCTTGCTGGGACTTCGCTGGTCCAGGAGCTGTTAATGAGGTCAAGGACGAGTTTTCGCGCCTTTGGGCCAAGGTGTTTGAGGAATTCGGCATGAATCTTGTCAGGGCCAGGCGCTTTTCTGTTGTCCAGTTTGAAAATTGCATAATCCAACTCCTGGAGGGTGAAAGGTCGATTGTAAGTGTTGGTAGGCTGGTGTTGGTAATTGAATTTAGGCAACTTTTTTTGCTTCTTTCTTTGGGGGCTGCTTATGGTGTTGAAATGTCTGCACAGGACATCAGCCTTTTCTTTGTTGGACTTTGCTACTTTTCCTTTATAGAGGAAGAAGAGGAATGAAAGAAGATACTATTTGTATTGAAAATCACTGTAGCTTACAGATAAATAATGAAATAACAATTATGTACTACTAGGGTTGCCAACTCTCCCGTATTTCCCGGGAAATCCCGTTTTCCACTGTGATTTCCCGCTTCCCGTATCAACTCTACACGGGAATCAGTTTTCCCGTATTTTCACAGTTTGTTTTAAAATACACATTTCGCAAACTTCCGCCTACTAACAGTACACAGTTTTCAGCATTAATTGAGCATTTTGAACTTAAAGTCTTATGTTGAGACAGTTGTTTCATTATGATACAATCATGATGGTACATACAAAAAAAACAAATGGTTAGACAATAGAAACAGCTCAACCAGGTAAGTTACAAGTTGTTGGTATTTATTCTCTTTCGTGTCAAAAACGTTATAATTATTTAAAACGGGATAATAAGATTCTACGTGATGCAAAATAGCTTGACAAAATGTAGAAGGTACATATAAATTCAATTTACCCTCCCAAATTGAACATTAACTGAATGAGAAAATTACACCTGCAAAGTTAATATCAAATCCCTAAACTCATTTTCTGGGACCTAACGTCTATTATAGGAAAACTTTTTTGAGCCTGCGGCGATTTGGCCTTCGGCAACTGGGACATCGCCGTCCTCTTTCGCTCTACATTTCAAATTAATTTTAAAATTCCCGTATTTTCATATTCAATAGTTGGCAACCCTATGTACTACACAAACGATCAATATCACAAAGGAATACAGAAAAAAAGTGAGTTCAAAAGGAATCAGCTCCTGGCCATAATTACCAGGTTAAGATTTTTTAAGCAATATACAGAGAAGTATTTACATCTTAGGAACTTTCTGGTAGCATCCCGGGGCCTCGAACTGCCAAAGGGCCCGGATTTGCCCAGGGGCCCGGGATGCGATTGCATCCCGGCATCCCCGGCCAGTCCGCGCCTGCCTACGATGCACGGTTTAGCTGTAAAATGCAATTATAAATGGATCCCAAGGCAGCCACTAGTGGTGTATGCGAGTCATGTGCGGGTGCCTGTGTGATGCCAGAATAAGCCCCGTTTCCCTCTACGATGCACGGTTTAGCTGTAAAATGCAATTATAAAGGGATCCCAAGGCAGCCACTAGTGTTGTATGGGAGTCTAGTGAGGGTGCCTGTGTGATGCCAACATAAGCCCCGTTTCCCTCTACGATGCACGGTTTAGCTGTAAAATGCAATTATAAAGGGATCCCAAGGCAGCCACTAGTGTTGTATGGGAGTCTAGTGAGGGTGCCTGTGTGATGTTAGAATAAGCCCCGTTTCCCTCTACAATGCACGGTTTAGCTGTAAAATGCAATTAAAAATTGATCCCAAGGCAGCCACTAGTGTTGTATGGGAGTCTAGTGAGGGGGCCTGTGTGATGCCAAAATAAGCCCCGTTTCCCTCTACGATGCACGGTTGAGCTGTAAAATGCAATTAAAAATTGATCCCAAGGCAGCCACTAGTGTTGTATGGTAGTCTAGTGAGGGTGCCTGTGTGATGCCAGAATAAGCCCCGTTTCCCTTTACGATGCACGGTTTAGCTGTAAAATGCAATTAAAAATTGATCCCAAGGCAGCCACTAGTGTTGTATGGGAGTCTAGTGAGGGTGCCTGTGTGATGCCAGAATAAGCCCCGTTTCCCTCTACGATGCACGGTTTAGCTGTAAAATGCAATTAAAAATTGATCCCAAGGCAGCCACTAGTGTTGTATGGGAGTCTAGTGAGGGTGCCTGTGTGATGCCAGAATAAGCCCCGTTTCCCTCTACGATGCACGGTTTAGCTGTAAAATGCAATTAAAAATTGATCCCAAGGCAGCCACTAGTGTTGTATGGGAGTCTAGTGAGGGTGCCTGTGTGATGCCAGAATAAGCCCCGTTTCCCTTTACGATGCACGGTTTAGCTGTAAAATGCAATTAAAAATTGATCCCAAGGCAGCCACTAGTGTTGTATGGGAGTCTAGTGAGGGGGCCTGTGTGATGCCAAAATAAGCCCCGTTTCCCTCTACGATGCACGGTTGAGCTGTAAAATGCAATTAAAAATTGATCCCAAGGCAGCCACTAGTGTTGTATGGTAGTCTAGTGAGGGTGCCTGTGTGATGCCAGAATAAGCCCCGTTTCCCTTTACGATGCACGGTTTAGCTGTAAAATGCAATTAAAAATTGATCCCAAGGCAGCCACTAGTGTTGTATGGGAGTCTAGTGAGGGTGCCTGTGTGATGCCAGAATAAGCCCCGTTTCCCTCTACGATGCACGGTTTAGCTGTAAAATGCAATTAAAAATTGATCCCAAGGCAGCCACTAGTGTTGTATGGGAGTCTAGTGAGGGTGCCTGTGTGATGCCAGAATAAGCCCCGTTTCCCTCTACGATGCACGGTTTAGCTGTAAAATGCAATTAAAAATTGATCCCAAGGCAGCCACTAGTGTTGTATGGGAGTCTAGTGAGGGTGCCTGTGTGATGCCAGAATAAGCCCCGTTTCCCTTTACGATGCACGGTTTAGCTGTAAAATGCAATTAAAAATTGATCCCAAGGCAGCCACTAGTGTTGTATGGGAGTCTAGTGAGGGTGCCTGTGTGATGCCAGAATAAGCCCCGTTTCCCTCTACGATGCACGGTTTAGCTGTAAAATGCAATTAAAAATTGATCCCAAGGCAGCCACTAGTGTTGTATGGGAGTCTAGTGAGGGTGCCTGTGTGATGCCAGAATAAGCCCCGTTTCCCTCTACGATGCACGGTGTAGCTGTAAAATGCAATTTAAAATTGATCTCGAGGCAGCCACTAGTTTTGGATGGAAGTCTAGTGAGGGTGTCTGTGTGATGCTAGTTTAAGCTCCGTTTTGCTCTAAGACGCACCGTTTAGCTGTAAAATGCTTACACTTATAGAGTGGGGTTAAGATTTTTTTAGCAATATACAGAGAAATATTTACATCATAGGAACTTTCTGGTAGCAGCCCGGGGACCCGGACTGCCTAAGGAGCTGGTTTTGCCCAGGGGCCCGGGATGCGATTGCATCCCGGCATCCCAAGCCAGTTCGCGCCTGATTTGTAGGCCTACAATGTGTGTCTCAGTTGTGCCCAATATTTGTTGAAAGGATAGTCATGATGTGTAGTATTTCTCTTTGGGTTTTGAGTGCTTGTAGTCAAACTAAACACATAGATTTTAGGTTCAATGACATGTGGATGCAGTTTCTTTTGTTTGGTTTAGAATATTTTCCCGAGTATGCGGAAGAGATCCCAAGTGGTGACACAGTCAAAGCTCTTTCCAAGGCTGCGAAGGATCACAAGGTATACTTGATCGGGGGATCAATTCCTGAGAAAAAAATGAGCAAAATTTATAATACGTGCACTGTTTGGAATCCGGAAGGAGAATTGGTGGCCACGCACAGAAAGGTATGTTTACTACCCAAAATATACCAACATTTAACTTTATGTCACATATGTATCAAACTAACAAAAACTCTATTACATTTAAGTTGATGCAGATAGCAGACCTGACCAATTCCATTCAATTCCTTTCAATTTCATTAGTTGATGTACACACCATAGTCCTAAGCTAATAATTATTGCATATTGTTTAAATTAATAAAAGCAAAGATACTGTAGGCCTAGTTATTAAGAAGAGGAAAAATTGGCACATTATTCTAGTGGTATAATTCCTTTTATTGGTGGGGCTTGAGAGAAAATTTGTAAATAGAAATGTAGGCCTATTTGGTTAAAATGTTTTCATTTGGCCGCTCTGCATCACACAGATTTCCACCAAACTGGCCTTGACCCTCGACCCCAAGGTTAAGTTTTTCTATAATATTGGATTTACCCCCCCCCCCCCCCCCCTCCCCTTGAAAATTCCTCGATATGCTATACAGCTCGGGACTCCCTTCAACCATTTCCCTATGGGTGCCTCCCACCTCTCTAGGTCCCTATCACAACAATTCGAAATAATTGGTTACCGTAATCATGATATATAGAAGGGCACATTTTGCCATACAATGAACAGTCTTTAACATTCGTTTGGTGAATATTATAAATCTTTGTACTTCAGATGCATCTTTTTGATATCGATATTCCTGGAGGAATCCGTTTTAAAGAATCGGAAATAATGAGCGCTGGTAGCGAGTTTACTACCTTCAGTACTAATCTATGTAAGATTGGTATAGGCATTTGTTATGACGTCCGCTTTGAAGAGATGGCGCGGATATACCGCAACCAAGGTAAGCTTACCACATTTGCTTGACTGGAAGTTGATAAATATATCCCTAATTCACTTATTATTTTTATCTCCATTTTGTCAATCTTAATCATCTTTCTGGATGCAGAAACTTTGTATTTTATGAAACATTATCACAATCAAATCATGCAATTAATTATAAAATGTCACCATTAGTCAAATTCCAATGTTCACTTTGTGGGATTAAATTTCGAGGTCTGCATATTGCAAACATTTTATATTCCAGTTTGAAGTAAGTCGTTTAAATTACATGTTTCTAAATTCTAAACTGAAAGTGTTTGAAAGTAAAACAAAACATTCAAGTCCTTAAAGGGCAGTGCAAAGGGCAACACTTTGTTAGGTTTAGACAAACGAGCATGATAATCGTTCTTTAGTGTAAACGTTGCTCTTATGGTTCCGCGTTGAAAACAACTTTAGTAATACAGATTCCAAATGGGGTAAATTGTGCAGCATTATGTGTTTCAACAATCTGTTTCTCTCGTAGGATGTGAAATGATTATTTACCCTGGGGCTTTCAACATGAAGACTGGGCCCATGCACTGGGAGTTGCTGATGCGTGCGCGAGCTATTGACAACCAAGTGTTCGTAGCAGGTGTAGCCCCAGCGCAAGTCAAGGATGCAAGCTACCAATCTTACGGGCATTCCCTTGTGTCGAACCCGTGGGGTACGTTGCTGGTTACAACAGAGTATGACGAGGCAATTATGCATGCAGATATTGGTAAGTCAAGAATGCAAGCTACCTTTCTTATGGACATTCTCTTATTTCTAATCACTGGAGTACCCTTCTGGCTAAAGCAGAATATAGTGGGTCCTGTGCTCGAAACTTGTTAGTTCGCAGCCCTTTGTGCTGCTTTTTTGTTTGGGCAACCCAATTAAGAATGAGTAGCACACATTTTTTTGGTGCCGTCCTAGCAACGAAGCACTCAATAAATTCGAAGTTGTTCTGAATTGGCCTTGTTGATTATGACATTTGTCCGCAGGTGTTCGCACTGTCCAATCACTGATTCATATGTTTCGTATTTGAAATATCGATCTTTGATTGGTTATCGCTCACTCGTCGATGGTGTTCGGAGCCTACAGGGTTGGTTTAGTCACTTTAAATTAAAGTCCCCCACTGAAAATCAGTTTCATTACTAAGTGGGTAGACTCTAAATGTGAATTTATTTTATTTATTTATATTTTCTTTATTTAATTGTTCATGATTTTGAGTTTTTGAAAGTATCACTGTTTATTTAATACAGTTGCAGTGTTCCTACAATTAGTTGTGATGAATTAGAGGTTTGGTAATAGATTTGGTGCGATATGGGATGGAAACTGGTTCATTGACGAGTAGTGTATGATTGCCAGTCGAGACTGGGCGGGCCCAGGGGTGTGATGAGCAGTAAATTCTAAATCTTGGGCGGGCGAGCTGTACGATTATCGATCGTTTTGGAAAATAATCATATCGATTATCAAATGGCAACCCTACAAAAAATAACTTTAATTTCAGGTGGTTTTATTACTGAAACCACCTTGTCCATTCAGCGGGTAGCTCATCATGTTTTCTCTGTCTAGATTTGAAAGTGGCTGATGAAATGAGGGAGCAGATCCCTATCTTCCACCAACGAAGGACCGACCTCTACAACACTATTATGGTCCACCATTTCAACCCAAGTGACCAAAAGGCTGCATAATAGTTAATATTACCCATTGAAAATAACAGTTTATGGGAAACCTTGTAATAAATTACGAGTACCAGTACCTGTTCTACTTACCAATTATAATATGTATTCAAAGCTGGGTGCCAAATTTTTGTTTAGTAATGGGTCATCAACTGATTTTGAATGATCAGTAATGTAGGTCTTGGGATTAAATCTGTACATTTCTTTATTTCAGAAGATCTCGAAACAGAACTCACTATCTTCAGTTAGCTTATAATAAAAATGCATTGTAAGTCAAATATAATTTCGGTTTCTGAAGTTGTATAAGTTGTATTTATCATAAATATGTGGATATTATCGAAACTATGTATAATTTAGTTTGACGAAATGAGTACTAAGCAAATGCGTTTTGTGAAATCTTACTTTTGTGATAATATGTAGGCTAACTATTAAAAGAATGAGATAGAATTATAAGTTGTGGATTTGTTCATTCCTGTGATATCATGATTCTCTTGGTTTCCATGTCAAATATTATCCTGTGTTCCATCGTCAGACAATGTGTTCATATTTCCTATATAACCAGTACTAGAAAACAGCAAATTATAGCTGTTATACGGTGCATTAATTAAGCAGAACAAGTTACATTGTATGTCATGCATTGGTTTGAAAAGTCTGTATTCTCTTTTAGTTTCTGCCGGTCTTGTCTGTTACAACACATATCCTGAATGAACCGTTGTACTCGAATTGTTGACTGCCTGTAGTAAGGACTGTCCATAAATGACGTCCATCATTGGGGGGCTAAATATCTTACTACTTTTAGTAAGTGATGTAAAAATGTTATGGCCAATTTATGAAGTAGGTAGGCCTACCTAATTCTTTCAGTGATTTTCAAGCTTCATTTTGTGCTGTTCATTATTTTTTTTGTAGGTGACTGAGGACTTGTAATTTTTAACACATCATTATAGGGTGGGTCACACCTTTCCTGAATAACTGGCAAGAGAGGGAGGGGATCTAGTTTGGCCCAAAATTGTGATGGACAGCCCCTTTTCCCTTCCAATGATTCCTTTGTACCTAAAATGTGTCTAATTAACCCCCCCTGTTTCATTTAACGTTTGTATAACCTGTCTTAGTCTGATCTTTCAAGTAGTTCCTCATCTGTCTATCGGAGAGATCTTCACATTCTCCAGTAACAGTACATATCATTGTTCATCTTGAGTGTGTGGTTAAACCGCATTATTCTTGTGTTTTATATCTCTTGATCCGAGATATTGTTATTATTTACTGAAGCTACTTTATTTATATTTGTCCACCGCAGACAATTTTCATTTTTTAATTATATCTCAAGATTGAAACACAAAATCGAAAATCTGAGAAATCATAGCGCTGTGGTTTGGTAAGCCCTACAGACTGAATGATAAATGTATCTTACATCATAATCAGTATGACTGTGATAATTATTTCATTTAATTACTAAGGAAATAAGTATCACTTATTTTAATTATATATATATATATTTTATATATATATATAATATATATATTTAATTATATACTTATAATAAGTATCACTTATTTCCTTAGTAATTAAATGAAATAATTATCAGAGGAAATAAGTATCACAGTGATACTTATTTCCTTAGTAATTAAATTAAATAATTATCACAGGAAATAAGTATCACTGTGATACTTATTTCCTTAGTAATTAAATGAAATAATTATCACAGGATAGGTACTTATTTCCTTAGTAATTAAATGAAATAATTATCACAGTCATACTGATTATGATGTTAGATACATTTATCATTCAGTCTGTAGGGCTTACCAAACCACAGCGCTATGATTTCTCAGATTTTCGATTTTGTGTTTCAATCTTGAGATATGATTAAAAAATGAAAATTTTCTGCGGTGTTTGACATAGAGGTATCCTTCGGTCTTAACCCTGTTCTTAACAACCTCAACAATGTTTCCACCGCTTCAGCCTTTCAAGGAAATTGTTTTCTATACTCGTGATGGAATGTAGTAGATACACATAGGAACTTAAACATGTGTATTTTATAAGTAGAGAATTACTTAAATGATTAATTTTTCCGTTCAATTTTTTGTCTTGAGAAAATTGTTAAGAAATGTCTTCGTTAAAATTATAATTTTGTTTGAATTGGTGTTTGGTGTACACCGAGTGCTGCAGTGTTTATGTACAGGTTCCATACGTGCAAGTTGCGAAACGTGTCTGTGTAAAATATCAAATAGTGGATCCCATTACAAAACTGTTGACTTAGTGCGTCGTTGTCTGTATTTATTCCGAGCTTTATTCCTCTGCGAGACAATTAGCTTAGTAAAAGCTCACTCGCGGAACATTATTTTTAGAAGCTCATAAACGTTGATCAAAGTTCTTTGTCCTATTCATGGTGTTCGTTCGAAAAATACATCAAACTTATTTTGCGATGTGACACATAAGTGAAAATGAACTGCGTGATAATTGCTAAGTCAGCAGATTTCTTTATAAAGCTTTCCAAACTATTGATTAGAATCTATGGGATGAAGTGGAGAAAGATTTTCCGGAGACAAATGCTCGATGATACTTAGTAAACACAACTTATATTATGAGATGTTGTCATATCACATCGCGACGAAAATTGAACAATGTTTTAGTCATTGGCATAAAAAATCAAAAAGTCGAAATACTAAACTTGTCCCGAAACAACTGTACATATCATGCTTTCGTCATAAGAGAGCCCCAATTACAAATACCGACGTCGCGCGCGTCAGTCGTAATGAACAATGTTTTTAAATTGTTAGGATTTTTTGGGTGGGCTTTCGAGGCAAACTGTCGAGACATGTTAAATAAGTTTTGGATTTTTGCCCCAAGCTCTCGTTTTATGAGCTTTATGACCTATAGGTTTTCCCCTCGTTCTCATTTTATACTCAATCGTGTGCGAGAGGAAATTTCCTTTGCAAATATGTCATGAAATCGAAACATGACGTTATAGTATATATCCGTCTCTAATCTGCAATCGGAAACTTTCCATGTAGATATAACTTGTTGTACAACAACTTCGGTATTGCTTCTGTCACGGGTGGGTGAGTGGCAGCCAACCAGCGGCCGTGGCTAATTCAAATACCTGCTCAGGTTGGCCGAGACCGTAAACACGTCATTGATTGATGACGAAAGCATTACCGAAGTTATTGTATGACGACTCTCCTTTGTTCAACGTATCACAGCCAGCGGCAGCACCATTTAATCCATATTAATTATTTTATATGCACAAGTGTTCACACTAATTAAAAGTTAAGACTTACAGTCGCTTAAAAATTAATATTAGCTTTTTTCCTAATCAACATTTGTTTTTTAATTGTGTTTTATTACGGTGAGCGCCAGCTGCGAAACACATGTCAAAGCGGTGCTAGCAATGATATTGAAACTGCGCGAAATTGACGTTTTCAGTTGTTGCTCAAGAAGAGAGGTTGTTGGTGATATCGTGAGAACGCTTCAACACATCGAACAACTCAAGTGATCCATTCACGGGATTTGGTTTTGTATGAAACTTTAAAATATTGTAATTGTTACGATTTGTATATCTATTGTAATTCGTTTAATAATTTATAACTAATTAATATCTGAAATTACAATATTCAAGAGCTGTTTAGTTCATTATTTAGCATATTCAAAACTAATTATATTTTTAATATTTCTATCCTTTAGACACAATTTCCGGACTTTGAAGTCAAGGTTGTAAGTGTCAGCACCAACTCTTATCATCATTATTATTATTATTATTATTATTATTATTATTATTATAATTTTAATTTTAATAATTATTTTTAATGTTATTGTTATTATTTTGTATTACTAATAAATGGATTAATTTATTAATTAGAATTACTCATTTGATTTTTTTTTAGAGCAAATACAGTTTTAATGTCGTTTACCAATTTGCGAAGTTGCTTGAAATCAGCTTGTCTAATGGTTCACTGACTGGTAGACGCGAGGGACAAGCGCTGCGTTCCACTGATCTGCATACAGAGCCAGCTGCCACATCAGCTGTTAAGGGTGTTATACTTGGTTCAAGTGCGTCGTCGGCGTCGGAGGGGTGTTGGAGGGGTGAGGGGAGGGAGTGCCGCGAGAGGAGAAGAAAACAGCATTCTGGGAAACGCACTGCCATAGTGATAATGGTTTAGGCAAAGGTTGGCGGGTGAACACTACTGTAAGTACTCTAATTTAAATAACAACAGTAGATATTTACATTTCATTTTCCGCACATGTCTGACAGCTCGAGTGTTCCTAAGAGCTTCTAAATAAACCGATGTGTATCGTAACATCGTAGAGGGCGTTGTCATCACATAAATACGCTGATATGAAACTGGGCCCAGTTTATTTTTTATCGCTTTCGCTTATCAAAATATATCTCGATAGATTCTCATATTTTTATTACTACCCTGGTGTGTGGAGTTTTTAATTAAAAGGAAAGAATGTCTAGTGAGTCTTGTAGAAGTCTTGACAGATTTCAAGTCCGTCTTGATGTTTCGTTATGAAATATAGTAAGATGATTAGTGCGTAGTAATTGTGCGACCGGATGGATGCTGGGGGGTGAAGCGATGTGTGGGCGTTATTGATCCAGTGTTAGGCTGGCCGGCCCAGACCCGTCACGCGGTATGTCCACCATATACCGCGCCCAGACCCGTCACCGTCAAGTGTCACGCGGTATGTCCACCATACCGCGGCCAGTGTAGGCCCAGACCCGTCACCGTCAAGTGTCACGCGGTATGTCCACCATATACCGCGGCCAGTGTAGGCCCAGACCCGTCACCGTCAAGTGTCACGCGGTATGTCCACCATATACCGCGGCCAGTGTAGGCCCAGACCCGTCACCGTCAAGTGTCACGCGGTATTTCCACCATATACCGCGGCCAGTGTAGGCCCAGACCCGTCACCGTCAAGTGTCACGCGGTATGTCCACCATATACCGCGGCCAGTGTAGGCCCAGACCCATCACCGTCAAGTGTCACGCGGTATGTCCACCATATACCGCGGCCAGTGTAGGCCCAGACCCGTCACCGTCAAGTGTCACGCGGTATTTCCACCATATACCGCGGCCAGTGTAGGCCCAGACCCGTCACCGTCAAGTGTCACGCGGTATGTCCACCATATACCGCGGCCAGTGTAGGCCCAGACCCATCACCGTCAAGTGTCACGCGGTATTTCCACCATATACCGCGGCCAGTGTAGGCCCAGACCCATCACCGTCAAGTGTCACGCGGTATGTCCACCATATACCGCGGCCAGTGTAGGCCCAGACCCATCACCGTCAAGTGTCACGCGGTATGTCCACCATATACCGCGGCCAGTGTAGGCCCAGACCCATCACCGTCAAGTGTCACGCGGTATGTCCACCATATACCGCGGCCATTGTAGGCCCAGACCCGTCACCGTCAAGTGTCACGCGGTATGTCCACCATATACCGCGGCCAGTGTAGGCCCAGACCCGTCACCGTCAAGTGTCACGCGGTATGTCCACCATTTAATAATAATAATAATAACAATAATAATAATAATAATAATAATAATAATAATAATAATAATAATAATAATAATAATAATCATCATTTATTGGTCCAGATTGACTCTACATGAGCATTGGATAAGTCGGTAATGTACAATTGCATTAGCATCATGCATTATTTATTATTTCTCAGTACAAGCTTATTATTTTCTATACTCGAGGATTGATCAAGGGTGTTTGGTGGGCTGAAGCAGCGAGAAACCTGGGGTTATTGGGAGACGCCAGAGATGAAGTATGCTGGAATGGAATAGTGGAAATTGCGGTGAAATGCCGACGGCTTCATTCGCATTTTTCTCAATTTTATTTCAATAAAATGCAAATTCCAAATCACTTGTAGTTGAAAAGCTGTGATGTGATCCTTCGAGACTACAGCTACGGAGTTTCGTGGCTCAGTCGACGTTTATTCTCAGTCTATCTTGTCAGTCCTCTTTTGAGCAGACGTACGACGGACGTGTGCTATAGTATGGGTTACTTCTTGATGTTTTTACTCTCTTATACTTAGCTCTCCTTTCTTGACTTGCTGACACTGTTATTATTTTCTCTTTTATCCCCCTCATTAATTTTGCTTAAATATTTAGTTGCCCCATTCACACCCTGTCACTGTATGACTGTCGTGTTTCTTGGTTTACTCCCTCTTATATTCGATTAATATTACTTTGGTATGATTGTTTTATGATAGAATAACAGTCAAAACGAAACTCTAAAACTATTATACGTTGCTACATTTCATTTAATCCGACCGAGATTACTTGGATTCGTAGTGGCGCCAGTTTGAGCGGACTTACTTCTAACTGATGGTAATATGTTTGATTGATTGCATGTCTTACCGATATTATAATTAAAGAGATATTTGCCACACAATGAATGACTGGACAACGATGATTCTGCCAAAGAAATACGTTTTCCTACGAATATAACCTCCAAATGCAAATTTCCCTCCATTTACTAAGAAAAACAAATCCCACAAGTGTCCCTTTTATGTCCTGTCATCCAATCCATCCTGATGTCACGACAGGTTATCCGAGGTTAGGCCTACTTGTGAGATGAATTCTGGAATGCAGCTTAAGTTATGTAAAAAAAATATAGTCCTACTATTACTTGAATAAATCCGAAAAACTGTGTGTGTCAAGCCGGAAAATCCCATTATAATTAGACTTCGATTTAATACCGTAAATCTGGGGAGCCTGTAATCTGTACCCTGGTAAACTGCGCCAATGTCAGTTGACATCCCACGAAAGTTCCAAGGTTATTGAGTATGGTTGTTATTGGCGCAGTTTATCGCTAGGACAGATTATTTACACCGACCCTAAATCTGCACGTGAAGCCGGACCATTTTAGTATGTTAATAACGTAAACGGTTTTCTGTCCTGTTCATATCGAGTAAAGCGGAAAACTGCAACGTGTGTGGCCGGGAAATCCCAGTATGGTAATGAAACGTCAAATTTCTGTCCCGCTTATACTTCGGTTAACGCCGGAAAACTGTGCTTGGAGCCGGAAAACTTTAGTACGCTAATGAAAGCTTTTCTGCTCCGCTTACTCCGATTAAAACCAGAAAACTGTGGAGTCTTTAACCGGAACATTCGACTATGCTAATGAAACACACTGCGTGCTTACTTCGATTTGAGCGGGAAAACTGAGTGTTGCTGGAAAATGAATGTATTATAATAAACGTTCATCTACTACTGTATAAAAGATGTAGTTTAAACATTTTTTGAAATCATAATTCCGTTAAGTAACGTTATGTTATTTTAAAACATGCGACGGTTTTTTTAAAGTTAGAATATAAATTTATACAAAATCGAAGATTAAAATTGTCTATAGGGCCTATGTTGCTAGATTGAAACCATAATTTTATTTTGCTTACGATTTTGTACATATATACAAAATGTACGACTGTTTTGCAGGTTAAAACATAAATTAATAACAAAAATCAAAGATCAAAAAGACGTTTTCGTTGGTGAATTGACACGTCGAGAAGAATGGGGCGAGATTGTGGTAGTTTGCAAGTGCATCATTATCTTGACCGTCCACCGTCCCTCTAAGGGAGCCGAGGCTAGAAGCCGTGTGTTTGTGTGCCCCCCCCCCCCCCCCCCACGCCTCACATCACATTATCAATCGATATCTTAGTGTGTAGCTACGCCGATCGCCTGCGCTAGTTGTATATACCGAATATTAAATGGTGATGTGGTGGGGGTGGGGGCGGGGGGCGGGCGCTCCCCAATAGTAGAACTGATGGGTTGGTAGTCGGTAGTCGGCATTCGCTCCCTCTCAACGTCGCAGGAAGGAGGTGAACGGGGTCCTCTGAGTCGGTGCCTAGAACGTGTGACATCCTCGCTACTTACCAGCCAGCCACCCTAGGTGAGTCATGCAACCACGTGATACTAGTATACTACAGCGCCGCGTGTGGTGTACTCACATACTCACCTGACGTCTTCTCGCTCCTCGCACGTTTCCCGCCCTTATTAATGGCGAGATTACACACTTCCTTATTGCGTAGATATTTGGAAACGTTTCTTCTGGAAGCCACAATATTGATTATTGGATATGTGTGCGTTCGTTCATGATATGGTAGCCAGATCAAACTATTTACACTGAAATGAAATCGATTTCAGTTTTAGTTGTCAGTTATCAGAATTGACATGTCGTGATTAACTGAGACTCCGGGAAACCTTAGATAGACCCTCACTTTCTAACCAAGCATGTTGGTTACACATGTTGTTTCAGTTATGCACCCATTCTATGCATAATTGTGATGATAGTTTTACACCTACCAGCTATTCTTAGCAATATCAATCTACTAAATCTATACATGATGTCTTTGATGTGTTATTAGAATAAGATTGTGACAATAAGCAATATTTAGCGAAGAGAGTCATTAGAATTAAATTAATGGGGGGTCAAAGGGATACTTTTCCTAAGCAATTCTCCATGTGTTCGCAAATACTTGTGGATTACACTAACATAAATATGTGCGTGTATGTAGATGTTTATACTATTTTCTGGATCATAGAAAGAAAGACGAATAATTAGTAGATTATTTAATTTCGTAAAATGAAAAATATTAGTGTTTGAACAGGTTGAGCAAAATGGGGATAATTATTTATCAAGTTTGAAGTAGCGGCTTGAGGGTTGTATGGGACGTTCTAACACCTGTAGTGGGTACAAGAGCAACAGTGAAGCGACATCCTGTATCTCTCACTATCACAGCTGAATATTATTGTCATTATGACTTCATACGTACAAGTCGAGTGTTGATGTGTATAAATAAACCCCCCGTGATTTTAGCATGGATTTATAATAGTACTCTCCCACATAACTCCATGGTTTTAGACCGTTGCGCAGCATTGCAAGTGTATAATATTGTAGAATATGTGGTCTCGTAAAAACTGCATAAGCCTTTAATAACAACAGTTGTCATTTGGATTACCTACATTATTACGTGTCAATTCCTTAATGAATTTCAAAGATTGACACTTTTTCACAAATTTTTCCGAGCCCACGTCCTAAGCATTAGGACTTGTTCAATGTTGTGTATTATTGCCAATGGCGGGAATTGAACCCACGATCTGACGCGTAGCTCGTTCACGGGGTTGATGTACAACAGTACTCTGTACTCTGTACATTCGAAGTAAATCTCGTTACAGAAGTATTCACGCTTTTGCGTAATATGTTCCGCATTTACTTTAAAACCGGGGAGACCCAGTGATGCAAACATAAACATAAGAGTAAATGTATGTGTGTGTTTGATATGGCCAAGGATGAAATCTGTTCAGTGAAAGTAAATAGGCTTTACTGCAGATAATAATTGGAATGCGACCAATTGAGGCGATGAGCCGTGTATCGAGATTAATCTGAATTTACAACCTCTCAAGGGAAATTAGATTAAAAGCAATGCGATTTGTTTTTGGACTTCTTACAAAGCTCTGCTATGGTTTCCGTCATTAAATATAGATTAGGCGTCCTTTATGCTAGTTTGGTTTACAGTTAAATAAAACGCTGACTGCCTAAACGACTACAAACATAGGGATCTCGTGAGCAAACACTTCCATACGTCCGATATATGCGTGCGGTGTCAGCCAACTGCTGGGACTCGAACCCAAACAAGAGATTATTTCAGGCTCGGCCCCAGGTTCTTAAAAATATTATTGATTTTAGGTTTGTGTTCACAACATTTTTAACTTAAGATGCCAAAAATCAGAATTTTTATAGATGATTTTCGAACTATTTAACCAAATTATACACGTATCGAAAACTTCGTTTATATTTCAACTAAACCATGCACAACTTGTATACGTGTGAAATTGTTCCTGAGGGCATAAAATACTTTAAAAGTTGAAACGCGTCCTGTGCTCAAGTGTACCTGTCGTTAATTGATGTACGGTCCTTCCGAACTGTTCTATCGAGAAATCTGATCTCAGGGCAAGTCGTTACTCGAGGCCGTGTTCAATCAATTATTTCTATTTTTCGTCCAACGTTGGCAGCTTTGCACCTCTATTAACGCCTGAGGCACGGATGATCCAAGCCTGGAGCTGATTTGCACGAAACACAGAGGGAACGAGCGTTGTAGGATTTAGGGGCGTTCTGCATCTAGGATCAGCGTTACACACAACGTAAACCCCATTTACTCGTCGTTTGTTACGGAGTACTTGAGCGAATTCCAAGTAATTGATAATATAGTCAAGTTGTTCCCACTGCTCATGATTGCGAAATAGCTGAGTTCAATGGTACCAACCTAATTTTGTCTTCTCTAGTTCCTACCATCTAATAAACATGCCCATGTTAAGGATGATTTACGAACTTCGGGTGGTTACCTGGAACAGAGCGTTACTAATGACTAATGAGGCTTGATGCACTCTACTAAGCGGAAGACTACCTTTACGAGTGCGTGAAAGAAAACATAAAGGCGCTTTCATAGCAACACGGCAACACGTTTTTTCCGGACCGGCAGATCACGTGAACCAATCAGAAACTTGCCGTGCCTGCCCTGATTGGTTCACGTGATCTGCCGGTCCGGATAAAACGTGTTGCCGTGTTGCTAAGGAAGCTGTTGGTTTTCGTTGAATGAGCGTGGATGAAAGATAAGGATCTGAGGTCGGTATGCGAGTAGTTGCGTTGGGACTAGTAATGTAATAGTCAGTAATCGCTCCAACCACAGTTGTCGGCATCGTCATCGGGATCGGGATCGTAATTGTATATTTTCTCATGCTAAATCATAATATTACGATTTAGTTTGTAACAGCTATAAGGACCACCATGTAAGTTAAGTATCATATAATGTTCTCGTGTCGATTTATCGTCTGGTATTTCAATAATCAACGGCGGTAATTACGCACTTGTTTTAACCTTCAGCCAATTTGTTGTACTTTCAGAAAACATATTTTAAACTAACAAAATAAATAAATTGAATGTTTACAAGACTAAACAAAATACAAAATTTTATTTAAATATAGTGGCGGTACGTTTTGGAGTTTAAATAAGTACATAACATTTCCAACGGTTTGATTTTCTTTTGCAATTCTACTGGAAAACATATTAGATAATTTTCTGTAGTTTTTTCTCTTCATCTTTTTTTTTTAAACTGCGTAAAATGAGTTAACATTACCTCAAAAATTTTCCAACAGGTGTTTGGAGTGGTTTATTTCGTTGATTCCACATTGCATCATTGGGCCGCCGAGCTAAGTTCTAAATATTAATATTATGCATTATTATGAATCCCTGGGATGGAAAGAGATATTCTTGTAAACGTGTGATTTATTTTGTGTAATGTCAAGTGTATGAACACACTTATTTGTGCGCGTACACATTATGCTTGTGTTTCCATGAAAGGCTGCTCAGCAAACCGCGCTCTTTGCGGTTCAGGTTCGCATCCTGGCTTGATCTTCATAATCACCCACTCATCCATTGTCAAAGTACGAGTCGTTAAATACATGTGAATATTACATAGCTGGAGATGGTCGTCAGCACAGGTTGTTGAGAAGTAGACCTACCTGCAGCCCTGCATGGTCTTCTCATAAATAACAAACATTTCGTGGATATGAACACCTGTTTTATAACTTCAGCATATCAGACAGAGTATGCTAGAAACTAGATAGTATTCTTCATTTCCTGAAATCCGGTAAAAACACCTGTTTTATAAACCATCCCTATCTGCACAACGTCATGTTTTTATCACATTGTAATTGTAATACAATACACACCGGACATAAGTTTTCTGTTACACTTCAATGTTATGTTATTGTACAAGATTGCCAAGAAGACAACTATTTGTAGCGATATTATGGCATCATCTCCACTATTCTCAAGGCTGTTGTCAACTAGGCGTTTTATCTCAATCAAAGAATGTATATTAATCATTGAATCCAAGATGGTGATACCTCTTAATCGACGGGCGTAGCAGAACGGGTTTCATTGTGACGGGTTTCGTCTGTCATAGAGAATTGTGAAGGGAAACTTATCACTTTATTCAAGCGAAGGTGAGAGAATGCATGAGTTTCGCTGCTAAGATTCAGATGGGGACATTGTTTAAGATGAGTGTTGATTGACATCAAATGTGGTTCGTAGGTCTTGTGGGAAGAGATCCCTTACCCTAATCAGTGGTAGTTGAAACCGTAGCGTGCAATGCAAACATGTACACGAAATCCGATTAGTTTTATGTCAAGAATGTAAAGCAGAAGTAAAGAAACCCAGACCATAATAAATATACAGCTGGCTAATTGAGCTACGAGGATGTAATAAATAATATATTATATGGAATTGTAGAAACAAACTATTGCCAACAATATTGCATTCATCACACAATTCTATGGGGACTGTTTTCTTTTGGTAGTGACAATTCTTCACGTTGGCAATTTCTCGTAATACATTATATTTATCAAGTAATTATATGGTGGCCTTGTTTTCTTTTTGTGATGACAATTTTCTACTATATATTTATCAAGTGAATCTATAATTAGAGCAGGGTATATCAATCAAATAGTAAAATATGGTAACGCCCTGTTTTCATGACTGACCAGTACACGACTCACGAGTAGCTTAGTTCACAAACAATTACCCGAGTACTGTCAGCGTCCAAACGGGCAAACTCAGGAGTAATCAATCTAAACACATCGGGTGGAGGATAAACAAACTATCCAATGTCAAAACAAACCTTTGTGTTTTGATTGTTGTCGAGCACAGCGGACAGTTTAAGGATTTTTTCAGAGCTGCACAAAATATTGGGCGGGAAGAGGTCAAGGAAACAAATGTGACGTTTTGTTAAAGTTACAAATCAAATCGCGATTCAAGAACTATGTCCATGTTGCAATCATACCAGATGATTGGATTTATTTCTATTGTATACGTGCTGGATTTTAGCATATATATCTGCTTTACATTTTGAATGTAATTTATGCAACTGCACACACACAAATTTAGAACTGCACATTGAGCATAGAACTTCAGAAAATGTGCAGAACTGTACGTTAAAGTATTCCCTGGTCTAGCTATGGGCTTGAACTGTACGTTAAAGTATTCCCTGGTCTAGCTATGGGCTTGAACTGTACGTTAAAGTATTCCCTGGTCTAGCTATGGGCTTGAACTGTACGTTAAAGTATTCCCTGGTCTAGCTATGGGCTTGAACTGTACGTTAAAGTATTCCCTGGTCTAGCTATGGGCTTGAACTGTACGTTAAAGTATTCCCTGGTCTAGCTATGGGCTTGAACTGTACGTTAAAGTATTCCCTGGTCTAGCTATGGGCTTGATTCTCTTGTCAGAATCTCCTATTTCCATCCAAATTTTTTGTAAGCCCGGAAATTTAAATATGGTATAAAGTAATATACAATAATACACCGTAAATATTATTTAGTTGATACCAACACTGCTGCATTCTGCTGCGGGAAGCTTATAATGGATTGAGCTACCGTAGGAAGTTAAAACTCTACCATATTCTAATTAAAATTTGCTATACATTCATTATTCAGAGACCATTTGTCAAATCTCTCATAGACACCATTTCAATTTGACACGATCATTTTTGAATGTAATGGTCCGATTTTTAAATCCTTTTATAACAACTTGTTTTGAATAAAATACAAAAATAAAATATGTAAATGCGCTAAAAAGAATGAATTGTGGGCGGTGGGCCATTAACGAACAATCGGTGAGTTTAAAGATCGCATGAAAAACTTACAAATAAAGCAATATCATGACCTTTTAAAACAATGAAATCTATGAGTACAAAGTGGACGTGGCTAGTTTTAGTAGCAGTATAACCCGCGCGAGCCAACCCAAGAATGCTACAAGCTGCACTAGGCTCCCAATGTTGAGTGTCTGGATATAATATCTGTGTTGCCTAGGCACGACCAACCCCCTAGTTGGAAGAGAAGACTGAGAATGATTGTGAATCTGATTTGCTTAGCCCATCTTCTATCCCGATCTTCCAACGTTTTCTAAAATAACAAGTCTTACCCATGTCATCATGCATGACGTAAGCCTTTAGTCGCGTCGTACGATAGGCAGAGCGAACTTGAATAACGTTATGTACTCCATCTATGATTTCAATTATCAAATCATATCCCAATGCATGCAAGAGATAACAATGCATTATGCTTTTGTTTATTTCAATTTAAAATATATATCTTGTATATCAGGGCACAAATTAATTAATTTTGTTTTAAGAATTCATCCCATTGGTTGCATATTATCAAACGATTGCAAGTGATAACAATGTATCGTGTTTGTTTATTTGAATTTCAAATATATATCTTGTCCAAGACATCTCACAAAATCAATATACATTTGTTATCGATAAAGTAGGAATTAGGAACCAGTTCCATACGAGCAAACCGTATTTGAGAGGGATTTAAAGAAGTCATTATAAAAAACTGTAGGCCTACATTTGGCTTTTGTCATGCAAAATGGGCGGAATTTTCACCTTGCTATAAGTAGATTGTATTCGTCGATAAGCAATCATACCTTCTGCACGACAAAATAAAATTAGTGTTACTTTTAAAGTGTAATCAATGGGATTGTGAAACGTTTGTGAAATATTCCGAATGCTTTATGTTTTTAGAGCCGCTATTGTCAAAGTTGAAGTTAACATTTTGTGACGTGCATGTCCCCCCTCCCTCCTCCCCCCTCCCCCTCACCACTTCCGCCTAATCCAAACAGCAACTAAGTACTACTACACTGGGCTCTAAATGTAACAACCGTTTTAATTTTTATCGTGGCAATTTGGAAACCATTTTTAAAATTCCAAGCCATGAAATGACCGGTTTGGCTATTGATGCATTTTAATTGAGCACAGGAAAAGCAGTTAAATTCTACAGGACCAATATGTATACATAAAAACACCCGCCGTGAAAAAAACTTGTGGCAGTGATAAAGCACTTTTCGCATTGACACTGAAGTGTTCAAACGCAGTTACACGGAATTTATGGCAGTGACAAATTACAATCGATATCGATAAAGAACTTGAGCATACCGCTATCCGCAGTGATGGAGAACATATTATCATATCACCATACCAATAAACTAATCACAAAAGAATGTAAAGTCGTTCCAGACCACCTTGTGGATGCTGACGTCATACATACGAGCGAGGCTCAGCGCCATCAGCTGATTGGCTCCGGCTGTCGCAAGGACTAAACGCAGTAAGAGAGGACTTGTAATACTGGCAGTACTAACAGGAGAACATCTGCTACATGTCTGTTATCTTCGCTGAATGAAAGACACATTTTTATAACCCAATGTCTTCATCAAATTGGGTTTTCTATCTAACAGTAATAGCAATATGGTTATAATGTTCAATAAATGTGAACTAATTACCTAAATTAGCGCACTTTTTAATACAAGAGAAGTTCGATATCTCCTACATTAGATAATCTTGAAATAAAGATCTGCTGTAGTAGGCCTATTGCAGGACTAATACATGATAAAATCCAGCACTTTATTTTATTATTATTATTTATTTTAACAATTAGCATTACATTCCCATACAACACAGACAAGATATCGTTCAACATCGATAAACAATAAAGTGATGTAATTCAGTCTATAGTAAGAGAATATTGGTGCATATTTTTGAAGATAAACAGAGAGGGCGGAGCCCCATTACATTTGCATGTATGTTCCCTTCATTATTACTAGTTACTATATCTAAATTACTATACTATATTTTTGGCCGTTAACAATGGTACAAAAATAACTGAATGAGACAGATGAAATACGCTATTTACTAGTAAGATGTTTATAGTTACATTCAGTTATAGAAGGACTTTATTCTGTTATTAAAATAATGATCGGTTTTTAATTCCTGGGGAATTGAGTTCCAGAGACTGGTAGCTCGTACAGTCGTACCACTGGCGCTCTTCGGGAATATGTTTGATATTTTGTGGTGTGAACCTGTTTTTTCAGCCACCCGATGAGATAAAAGCGATGCCTGCTGTTAACGACCGGCAAACTACAGGTTTATAGCCGTAAAGGGGTTTTATGCTTGAATTCGTGACGCATGGGACTAAAGCTATAATAGATTCACACATTCTCGTCTCTAATTCATCAAATCGATGCATTTCAACAATGTTTCTAAATCAGAAACAATTCAGTGTCCGTAGAACAAACAAATGGCCACTTTTGTCACTAATTTATTAACAAGAATAATAGCTTACGCAAATAAATTACTTGTCCGTCTTTTCTGGTAATGTTCGGGGAAATAATTTCATATGATACTTTTATTTCATTCTTGATTTTCTAAGAACGCCCCCCCTCCCCCTCCCCCTCCCCCCCCACCAACCCTACTCGACGCAGCTATAAAACCATGCTGTAATTTCACCCATATAGGCATACATATTATACAGGCTGCCGAAGGTAATAATGTCCAAGTAAGAACCTGAATAAATATAATTAGATTTAAATTACTTTTTATAAAATTAAGCCACAGTTTTACGATAATTCCATCCAATAAGATAATCCGTATGTTGTAAATGTACGTATTGAATGGTGTATTCAGCGTAAATGATTCTAAAACGCATCGCTTACTGTCTTAACAAGTGTGTTTCCTTACTGTGCAGGTGTGTGTATGACGAATCCCACCCGTGGGTGTTGCCCAGGGCCTATGGTGCTCAGCTATGACGTCCACTATGATCGACACGTCAGCGCCTCCACCTCGACTCTCCAACATCCTAAACACAGACAGCGACGAGAACTCCACTTCTGCAGATGAGCTGGACTTGCCGACAGAGAATGACGCCGAGCTGGACTCGTCAGCTGGGACCAAACGCTTGTTTGCTGAGCATCAGACCGAGCTGGATCAAGGTCAACCCAGCAAGAAGAGACGTAAGCAGTCCAAACCTGTGCGGATCTCTGCTCTGGCTGGGCCAGCCGACAAAGACAGTGAAGACGAGCAGTACCCTAGCGAGGAAGGTAAGCCAAGTGTCCCTAATGAACAAGCAGCAAGCCCAGTGTTCGAAGAGTTAGCAAGTTCCACAGATGTGCTTAACGACACAGACAAGCTTACTTATTTTAGAGAAACAGAGCAATCCCAGAGTAAAGTGCAGTATCATAAAGAAAAGTCCGACACCGATGCATTTTTAAGTATACGATCTGAAATCCCAATTTATTCAAATGTTCAAAAATCAGATTCTGCATCACCGTTAGATTTTATGGTAGGGTCGTGGATGTCCGAGCTACAGAGTAAAGCGGAAGAGTCTTTGAACGGGACCAAACAACAGGTAGTCACTCCGCCTGCTGCTCCTGGAGCTCAAAGTCCATTTAATGATAGGAAATTAGTTATGCCTGGCTATTTACCGCTTGGTCCACCACCTTTCTTGATTCCTATCATGCCTCAAGGCTCAGGCCATAATCCATCCACTCAAATGCTACAGCAAATGTCCTCACACGGAACTGGTCCATCTCAGCCTTCTATAAGAATATTTAATCCTGATGCTTATTGTGAACTTTGCAACAAAGAGTTTTGCAACAAATATTTCTTGAAGACTCACAAAGCAAATAAACATGGGATATATGTTGATTCACCAAGCCAGCCAACATTAAGCGGACCTCCTTACGCTGCTTCCTTTATTGCAGCTGCTATGACTACCCCGCCAACTATGGTCCTTCCTGCAGCGTCTCAACCACAATTAGCAAAATCTTGTCCATCGATACCACAAACTACAGAATTGGAAGGAACGTCAAAATTGGAAGGAGAAATGAAATATTCGTGCGATATTTGTCATAAGAAATTTTGCAACAAGTATTTTGTAAGACGCCACAAGGTGAAAATTCATGGCATTGTGGATGACAGCATTGATATTGGATGTAACACATTTTCGAGTTTTGATAGCTTACAGAAACAAGATTATGATGAAGCAGAAAACACATCCGCGGGTTCAGATGCTGGGTCAAATGCTTTGGAAACGATTTTCATAGATCCTCCTGAAATCGAAGATATTCAGTCTAATACACAAAATAAGAGCAGCAGTCCACAGGCTGAAGCAAACTGTCCAACAAGTCCTGAATTTTCTAGAGTAGATTATGCTGTAGATTCTGTTATTGTTAAACAAGAAGAAGACGAGTTTGAACGAGATGAGCAACCTGTAACGTTAGCTCCGGGTAGTATAAAGAAGGAAGGGACGTTCTCCATAGATCGCTTAAGAAGATTGGGTGTAATAAATGCGGATGCTTTTTGTGAAATTTGTTGCAAGGAATACTGTAATAAGTATTTTTTGAGAACTCACAAAATGAAACGCCATGGTTTAATAATAAACGATGGCGATGGAAAAGACTGCCGACCATTAGGCAGTAGTACTGGATCTGGAAACTCTCAAACAAGCCCTTTGAATTTGATTGTTGGAGAGCAAGGAACTAATAGCTCAGACTCGGGAGGAAAGATTCGTACAGAAGTTCCAGATGAGGAAGAGCCTGAATGTGACATCTGTGGACGAAGATTTCAAAGTGCATACCTCATGCAGATGCATCGCGCTTACTTACATGGCAGAAGTGACACACTTGAATTAAGTAAAGAAAGCAATGAAGCTAACATTCCAAACAACGACGAAGAACTTACCCCGGAAGCAGGGAATTTAAATAACAATAATAATATTGAAGAAAATGAGAATGAAGCTAAAAGCAACATAAGCGCAGATTTGCAAAAACTACAAACTATGATTTCACAGCTTAATAATTTGAATATGGTAAAAATAACAACGTGTACCATTTGCAACAAGGACCTGGAAAATAGCTATTTTCTTCGGGCGCATATGATGTCTGACCACGGAGTTTTAGTTGAAGAAAACAATGAAATCCTCGGTGAGAAACAACTTTCCGGAGAAAACTCTCCTACTCTTACACCTTTGAGCCCTTCGGAAACATTCTGTCATATCTGCAAGAAAGATTATTTTTCAAAATATTTTCTGAAGCAACATATGGACGAATTTCATGGCTCTGGTATACAACCATCTGTTACAACGGTTTCTTTTGACCGGGAACAAGTAAAAGAAGAGTTTGATGCAAGAGAGACGCCTGATAAAATAACAAACCAAATTTTTTCACCAGTCAGTCCTGAGAAAAGAGTGTCTTTAACGCCTACTAGTAGTTACTGCGAGATTTGCAACAAAGAACTTTGCAACAAATATTTTATGAAGACGCATATGCAACGAATGCATGGCATTGAAATAGAAAACGGGGCCCAAATTGGTGGTGTTATTTGTGACATATGTAACAAGGAGCTGTGTAGTAAATACTTCCTGAGAGTACACAAACAAAATACACATGGCATTGTGGAAGATGTGAATGCAAGAGATGGCTCAGCTGCAAATACAAATGGATTAAACTTAAACCTTTTGCCGCCCGAAAATGATCAAGCTCTTAAAGCAACTGAATTTACTGATCTCAACAATAGATACTTTACCCACTTTACTGAGGTCTGCTATTTTTGTAACCGTCGCTTTAGAAGTCCAAAGTGGCTCAAAGCCCATCTTTTAAATGACCATGGTGAAGCAGGAGTTGGAAAATGGAAAGAACTGGAACAACGTTATCAAATACAGCAATCAAAGCAGTTGAATAACAAACCTTCTGGAGGAAGTAACCACGTTCAACATGGAGGATCAAACCACAGTCCGACATTGAAGATCCCCAGTGCATGGAGTAATCAGGACCAGTCTTTTGAGTCATCGGACCAAACAGGGGAGACACGAAGTCAACATGTCCTTTCAAGTCTGTTCGGTGCTAGTGAATCGTCGGGTAAAAGTTACCATTGTTCCTATTGCTCATTTTCTACCCCAGTTCTTGCATTCTTATTTGTACACGAAAGATCACACACTGGAACCTCTTCCCAAAAGATTCCTGATCCTTCAAAACCCTTCCAATGCCCAGTTTGTTTACAAAGCTTCCTCCAAATTGATGTTTTTCAACATCACATTATGACTCATCAATTCTCTGGTCTCTTAAATCCCTTCTTTCCTTCAAACACTTCAACAAGTCCGTCTCAGATCTTGAGCTCCCCCTCGTCATATCCAAGTGCACCTCCAACTAGCCTTCCATCTGTCAAAAGCCAACAACACTCCCCCAATCATTCGGTTCAGGTAGAATCGAAGGAATGTCTTCAGGAATCAGATACAGAGGTAGCAGCAGCAACGGTTGAGCGAGATCCTACAGCATCTGCTGGATCCAAGAATAAATTTCGTTGTTCCCGATGCTTCCAACGTTTCCGCACTAGAGACCTATGTCAACTCCATGTGCAACAAAAACATGGCAACCAAAGTGACGGGCCTGCAGTATCACCAGTGTTGGAATCAGTCAACAGCAAATCGGCACCCCATGGTTTGAATAAATGCATGTGGTGTGGTTTCACCTCGACGCAAGCAGGCATTATGAAGAAGCATATCAGGAAAGAACACAGGGTGGCCAGTTCCAAGCAAGAAATCCATGTTAAGGAAGATTCTTCCGAGTCGTGGAAAGATATGACAGTTGTGATTACTGATGATGTCAAAAAGAAATTGCAAGAGGCTGTTCGAAAATGTCAGATTCCTGCGTCCTATGCTGTTCCCCAGAGTCGAGTTTCTAGTAACGGACCCTTCATCATGCAGCCATTCCTCGTTGAAGAGCCCAGTTCAGTGCACGCAGGCCGAGGGCAACTCGTTCCGTCTCTTGTATTTCTGCCCGTCAGAGAGAAACTGTCCGAGCCACTAACTGTCTCGGTCACACTTACTCCTACCTAACAACTACCAATAAGAAAACTTATCCCAACTGGACAAACTTTATGTTAACCTTGAGTTCGTCACGGCGAAAGCTACACCTGTGATTAAGTTTCATTGTGCGAGAGTGTGAATGTATTTGCGCGTGTTAATTGTTCTGCTAGATGAATTAGCAAGTTTCATGAAGCTCTATACGTCAGCGCCAAAGGAAGATATATTGAATACAAAAAGACTGAGCCAAGTTGTCCGTTTGTGGTTCCCAGAGTATCGAGGACAAACTGTTGTTAAAATGTATAAAAAATTAAACTATGAGGTGATGTTTCTGAAGTTCCTATAGCGCCTTGATACACTGGGAACTTTGCTCTATCATCATTAGCTTGCTCAACTTATGCCACAAAGAAAAAGCAAAAAACAATGTCCTTTCTATAAACCATAACCACTACATCAATAAAGACAAAACACAATTAGTAAGCAAACATGATCGCAGCAACAGTGCTGACAGTATTTTGATGTCAGCTAAATGGTGCGCTGTCTCGCTAGCCACTACTCTTCTGTTTCTGATTACTTCCAATAGAAAACTGTCCTAAAACTAACCAACTCAGGGTTCCATAAAACATTTAGTACAATCAAATGGTAACCGATCTGTGACACGGAGTTAATTTACCAGATCGTAATTCGTTGCTCTGTTGCCGGACTATCTGTTCCAGTACTGCACTCTACTGCTAGTACTATTCCTGTACTCACTTGACCAGCCTATGATACTACTAGACAGTCTAAGTAAGCCCTAGTTTTAAGCATGTTATAATATTATATTCTAATAAATATCATACCTCATTGTCAATCAACATGGAGCTTGTTACGGACCAGGGGGTTCTGGTTGTTATGGCCAATGTTGTTTCTGGGGCCTTCCCCTGCGTAACCGTTCAGCTCACAATACATTCAGGGATGAATAAGATTTAGAACATTTGTATAAACAACACAACTTAAGTGTATTATTTATATAAGAAAAAGGTTGACAAATTGGTTTAATTATATATTAATTATATTGAAATTGATCTTCATTATTGAAGACCTTGAACTATAGAACTTTGAAGCCATGTAAGGTTGAATGTAGTTTCTTTGTGGTAAATGGTATGTACTGGTTGCGCCCACCATCAACCACGGTGTGTTATGTGAACGTGATCAAGGCTCGTAGGTGAACACTTGTGTTTGGACGTTGGGCGTTTTAGCAAACTGAGACGAGTTTCACTACACAAACAACGAGCACAAAGCAATCAAATCAAAACTAGTCAGTTCCTGAAAAAAGTACAAACTTTAATTAAGCATGCTTAATTTGCTATTTGTACTCAAATGTGTATGTGCCTTTAATTGTTTTGAGATAAGTTATTTACTAAGGAGTAAAGGGTTATTGACAAACATTCCAAGATTTGAGTTAATATCGTTTATACTGCCACTCAAAAGTAAGAATAGAAGTGCTTGCCTTTGGTTTGGCTGTGTTATCGTAGACTTGTAGATAATAGTTGTTTGAACAGACGTAGCTATACTTAGTAGTGCGTATTTGTGTTCTTAGTGAGATACTCGGCACCCCCAAGGTGTAAGATATACTTGAACCTGTAACGAGGGGACCTCTCTCGCATACACGGACACCTGAGATGCTATTCATTCCCTAACCAAGCGGAAATAAAATATTAATATTTGTTAGGACCCAAGTCCTATAATGTTAGTGTAATTAGAATAAGACTCTTTCATAGAAGGTTTTTCTTGTATATTACTAATATAATCTGTAGGTTCTTACTTGCTATTTGATTTGTTCGTAACAACATCACGAAAAATCTCTCACAAGATGTATTTAGATAGCACAAGGTGATAATTCATTTCATTCCGTTTGCGTCATGAAAGGAAAATCGAAGGATTGTAGAAAAAATTAAAGATGTCAGAAGATGCTTATGATGTTTGGTTCTCTTTCTTGTTATCATGCTTGGCCGTAAAACATAGCTAGCTTGAAAACTGAGTCGTAGTTAAATGTATTAGAAAGCATAATGTTGTTTTCCATTTAAATGCCATAAACCTTTAAGAATAATTAGTCCTCGAATTGTTCAAATGAAGTTCAAAGTGTACACTTGCTGTTACTTGAATTTTGGCTATTGCAAACTTTGTGCGTACATAATATTATTTCTCTTTGAAAAAAATTAATGAAATCAATACTTGCAGGCGAGTATAATGAATTCAAGTATATCTTACAAGTAACAATAATACAAAATAGTCTCCTATTCGGAACGTAAAAAGTGCTACCCTCATTCTGCCAATGGAGTTCAATTATTTCCGTGTGCACCCAATGTTGGTCAAAGAGGTGAATCTTAAAACCACGTCTGTATGATAGTTCCTGCGGATATCAGTAACTGTTTCTCAATCTCACAAGGCGTGTTATTTATTACGCTGAACATGTCCATATTTACCTCTAACTTCCATTGAGATACATATTATTAAACTGTGGTAGAATTCTCACATTTCTGTTGATTGGTTTTATATATGAAATAATCCCTAGCTTCGGCTTGTCGTCATGCCCATATTTTCGCATCCCTCCCCATCCCCCCACCCACCGCCCCTCCCCAATTCCGTTCCTTAGCGAGCGTCGCGGCGACTGCCTGGCCTGCCTGCCAGCCAGACTTTCTCTCTTAGCCACCCTCTAAAGCCAGTTCTCAACCCTCATAACTTGACGGCCAGTGTCCCCCCTCAATCGATATCGCATCCCCCCCCCCCCCCGCCGCTCCCTTACTTCGGAGATGACCACTACCCGCCATCTTACAGTGACAAACATTAAACACGCGATGACAGGTTCAAAAGAAATACTATTTCCCGACTGGGGCCACGTTAAAGTCACGTCATGAGCTGTGTACGATCACCTCCTGTAGTGTAAGTCACGTCATGAGCTGTGTACGATCACCTCCTGTAGTGTAAGTCACGTCATGAGCTGTGTACGATCACCTCCTGTAGTGTAAGTCACGTCATGAGCTGTGTACGATCACCTCCTGTAGTGTAAGTCACGTCATGAGCTGTGTACGATCACCTCCTGTAGTGTAAGTCACGTCATGAGCTGTGTACGATCACCTCCTGTAGTGTAAGTCACGTCATGAGCTGTGTACGATCACCTCCTGTAGTGTAAGTCACGTCATGAGCTGTGTACGATCACCTCCTGTAGTGTAAGTCACGTCATGAGCTGTGTACGATCACCTCCTGTAGTGTAAGTCACGTCATGAGCTGTGTACGATCACCTCCTGTAGTGTAAGTCACGTCATGAGCTGTGTACGATCACCTCCTGTAGTGTAAGTCACGTCATGAGCTGTGTACGATCACCTCCTGTAGTGTAAGTCACGTCATGAGCTGTGTACGATCACCTCCTGTAGTGTAAGTCACGTCATGAGCTGTGTACGATCACCTCCTGTAGTGTAAGTCACGTCATGAGCTGTGTACGATCACCTCCTGTAGTGTAAGTCACGTCATGAGCTGTGTACGATCACCTCCTGTAGTGTAAGTCACGTCATGAGCTGTGTACGATCACTCCTGTCTCATTTGTCTGTGTGTTTCTAATGTGCAAGTACATTAAACTTGCTGACACTGAATCTAGTCGGATAACCAAATAATCTCAGTGCAATCAACGCAGCATTCCCATTGACGATGATCTAGTCGAATATATTTAGTTATATCGTAGCGTATTTTCTATTCGTATTACATTTATTTATTTCTTTTTTTTCTTTTTTTTTACTAGTTAGCGTTTGGGTTCATTCAAGTGGATGTGTTGTATCACTTGTAGTGCAGTCTCTTCATTTCTCATAGCGTATGTCAATTGTTATTACACTTACTCTTGCTTATATACCAGCCCCAATGTACCAAGTACCTCAGATCCTTATCTACTGCCCCTTTCATGTGCGCTAATTCAAAGAAAATTAACTGATTCCTGACGTTCTTTCGCACATTCGTCAATGTACCCTTCCGCTGAGTAGAGTGCACACACCTAATTAGCCACGCCCACCGTTCCAGGTAACCAACGGATAGACCTGTTTCAATTGGATGGTAATGTCGTAAGCATGAGAATACGTACGTTAGGGTATATCTAGTGACCTTGTTCATTCCTCATAGTATGTCAATGTCAGCCCCAGTTCTAGTCAGCGGTTGGGTTGAATTAAAGAAGCCAATATATGTTTCCTAGTTTCCTAAGCTTTAATTGAATTGGTTTATGTCTAGTTGTGGAATCTTCTCCTCTCAAGTCACATTGACTACTCCAAACACTTTTTAGTCAATTACCTTGTACATTCTATAAAACGATCTCTTTTTGAATGTGTAGTCATAATCGTATGTATGTTTCTAGTCACGCAGTAGTCCCTTCTGGGGTCTCATCTTTTCATTGCGTTCTTATCAAATGCCGTTACTTTCAATCTTTAATGATTGCTTATCGATCTTCTCATTGATAACATATTTATTTATCGTTAAATAAGCTATTTGAATTTACTTTTATTCTTTGACTTGTTAATGCTGTTTAACGACGCACTCAAAAGCGATGTTCTGTGTCATCGGCGCTTTCGTCTTCTCGTATGACACGCAGAGCTATCCTGGGCATATTCTAGAATAAGCCCAGGCGACGTATTTTTCTTAAAATATACATATTTACATCTTCGATGTTTTTGAGTAGGTATCCTTCGAAATAATGAACAAAATCAACATATTCCATACATACACGCACAAATAATTACCCGTCCATTGTTTGTATAATTATTTGAGGATAGTGGTATATATATAATCAATACATCCATAATTGTTGAACTGTCAGACAGAAAAGTCAGAGCCGATGTATATTATATTATATATAATATAGAGAGAGAGAGGGAATCGGAAAAATAAAAGTCATTTACTTCAGTTTTACAATTATCACCGTTTTATTTTTCCGAGAAGAGTGAAGTATATTTTACGAAATGAATTAATATTCGTAATTTTTGTGTTCTGATTAACACTGCATTGATAGATTTTTTTATAAACCTGTATCAAAATATGATGTAGTAACAAATCGTATTGACTAAAATGGGCCCAAGATAAATTTTGTTTTGTTCTTTTTCTTGTCAATCAGTATTTTCATGTTTCGAATGTGATATTGTAGCTTGAAGTAATTACCTTTTTTAACCCATATTTAAGGGTGCATGTCTTATACCTTTACGAACAAAATATGATTTTATCTAATATAAAGAATGGCTCTTTATTTGTATGTGTAATATTTAATAACTAAAAGCATGTGCAGACAATTTTTGAATGTGTGAGTTACAACAGAAACAGTATAGCAAAAACTCTGCCCCAGTTAAATTTTTCTTTTGTCAATTTTTGTTTCATTTCTGAAAGTATTGTACATTATTAACAATTGTGCCGAATTGTTTCTTGCCTGATTTGTTGTTGCTTCATTTAAAAGAAGTCAGTTATTTTATTTTGCACCCTATTTGTATTTTGTTTAATTAACAATTAGCGATTTAAGTAACGATTTGAACGAAACATTGTGGTATACTCAATCTTATTTTTGTGCTTTGATGTTTTTTATTTTATTTTGTAAAAATTTACACTTTTCTGTTTTGTATTTTCTTTTATTAAAACCAATAATTAACATGTTATTAGTTTGTTTTCACTTCCTTCCTGCCAATGTGCTGACCTCCCCCACTGTCAGCAGCAAATGTAACCGTTGCATGTACGGAGCAGACTACAACTAGCCTAGAACCATAACGACGTGCACTCATTTCCAACTAATAAATCAAGAACGAAATTTGGAAAATCAATAAGTTGAAAGATTGCCGTCTGCTGAAAAACTCAGCACTGTCCTCAGCGTGATAATGGTGTACCAGATAGGAGCAATCACGTAGGCTATTTGAGATCACGTCCCCTACAGATCCTGTGCATGGCCTGACATTCATTTCTTGCCCAAGAGTGGTGTACCAGATAGGAGCAATCACGTAGGCTATTTGAGATCACGTCCCCTACAGATCCTGTACATGGCCTGACATTCATTTCTTGCCCAAGAGTGGTGTACCAGATAGGAGCAATCACGTAGGCTATTTGAGATCACGACCCCTACAGATCCTGTACATGGCCTGACATTCATTTCTTGCCCAAGAATGGTGTACCAGATAGGAGCAATCACGTAGGCTATTTGAGATCACGTTCCCTACAGATCCTGTGCATGGCCTGACATTCATTTCTTGCCCAAATCAAATTAACATTCAGAGAATATTCGGAATCGGTCCCCCAGATAATGACAGCTGAGTTTATGCAAGGGAATAACTTATTAGAACAACGTTTTCATTCAAATTTCGGAGAGCGAAATTATGTTAAATTGCCCAAGTTAGATTTTGGTGACGCAGACCGAGGGCGTTGGGAGGGTGCGTGTGGCAGGGGGGGGGGGGGGTAGGGGGTTTTACATCACGCATCATTTTATGAATATGAATGATTGTCCATTCAGCTTATATTTTAATGGGGAGAACTCAGCAGTGTGATTCTGGCAAAAAGAAATATAAATGTTCGCTCGCTGCCGACTGTGACCAATTTAGTAACCGGTGTTTCGGAAATGTGTTGGTCCATTGGTGGCAAAGCCTCATAAGACGCACACGCACGCTTTGCTCCCTCACACGTGCACACGCGAACCTGCCCCCATACAATCTCTCTCTCTCACGCACAGCGTCGGTATACCTACATTCTACACGCACAGGCTCTCTCTCTCTCTCTCTCACGCACAGCGTCGGTATACCTACATTCTACACGCACAGGCTCTCTCTCTCTCTCACGCACAGCGTCGGTATACCTACATTCTACACGCACAGGCTCTCTCTCTCTCTCTCACGCACAGCGTCGCTATACCTACATTCTACACGCACAGGCTCTCTCTCTCTCTCTCTTTCACGCACAGCGTCGGTATACCTACATTCTACACGCACAGGCTCTCTCTCTCTCTCTCTCTCACGCACAGCGTCGGTATACCTACATTCTACACGCACAGGCTCTCTCTCTCTCTCTCTCACGCACAGCGTCGGTATACCTACATTCTACACGCACAGGCTCTCTCTCTCTCTCTCTCTCACGCACAGCGTCGGTATACCTACATTCTACACGCACAGGCTCTCTCTCTCTCTCTCTTTCACGCACAGCGTCGGTATACCTACATTCTACACGCACAGGCTCTCTCTCTCTCTTTCACGCACAGCGTCGGTATACCTACATTCTACACGCACAGGCTCTCTCTCTCTCTCTCTTTCACGCACAGCGTCGGTATACCTACATTCTACACGCACAGGCTCTCTCTCTCTCTCTCTCACGCACAGCGTCGGTATACCTACATTCTACACGCACAGGCTCTCTCTCTCTCTCTCACGCACAGCGTCGGTATACCTACATTCTACACGCACAGGCTCTCTCTCTCTCTCACGCACAGCGTCGCTATACCTACATTCTACACGCACAGGCTCTCTCTCTCTCTCTCTCTCACGCACAGCGTCGGTATACCTACATTCTACACGCACAGGCTCTCTCTCTCTCACGCACAGCGTCGCGTTACCTACATTCTACACGCACAGGCTCTCTCTCTCTCTCTCTCTCACGCACAGCGTCGGTATACCTACATTCTACACGCACAGGCTCTCTCTCTCTCTCACGCACAGCGTCGCTATACCTACATTCTACACGCACAGGCTCTCTCTCTCTCTCACGCACAGCGTCGGTATACCTACATTCTACACGCACAGGCTCTCTCTCTCTCTCACGCACAGCGTCGCTATACCTACATTCTACACGCACAGGCTCTCTCTCTCTCTCTCTCTCTCACGCACAGCGTCGGTATACCTACATTCTACACGCACAGGCTCTCTCTCTCTCTCACGCACAGCGTCGCTATACCTACATTCTACACGCACAGGCTCTCTCTCTCTCTCTCTTTCACGCACAGCGTCGGTATACCTACATTCTACACGCACAGGCTCTCTCTCTCTCTCTCTCACGCACAGCGTCGGTATACCTACATTCTACACGCACAGGCTCTCTCTCTCTCTCTCTCTCTCACGCACAGCGTCGGTATACCTACATTCTACACGCACAGGCTCTCTCTCTCTCTCTCTCACGCACAGCGTCGGTATACCTACATTCTACACGCACAGGCTCTCTCTCTCTCTCTTTCACGCACAGCGTCGGTATACCTACATTCTACACGCACAGGCTCTCTCTCTCTCTCACGCACAGCGTCGGTATACCTACATTCTACACGCACAGGCTCTCTCTCTCTCTTTCACGCACAGCGTCGGTATACCTACATTCTACACGCACAGGCTCTCTCTCTCTCTCTCACGCACAGCGTCGGTATACCTACATTCTACACGCACAGGCTCTCTCTCTCTCTCACGCACAGCGTCGCTATACCTACATTCTACACGCACAGGCTCTCTCTCTCTCTCTCTCACGCACAGCGTCGCTATACCTACATTCTACACGCACAGGCTCTCTCTCTCTCTTTCACGCACAGCGTCGGTATACCTACATTCTACACGCACAGGCTCTCTCTCTCTCTCACGCACAGCGTCGCTATACCTACATTCTACACGCACAGGCTCTCTCTCTCTCTCACGCACAGCGTCGCTATACCTACATTCTACACGCACAGGCTCTCTCTCTCTCTCACGCACAGCGTCGCTATACCTACATTCTACACGCACAGGCTCTCTCTCTCTCTCACGCACAGCGTCGCTATACCTACATTCTACACGCACAGGCTCTCTCTCTCTCTCACGCACAGCGTCGGTATACCTACATTCTACACGCACAGGCTCTCTCTCTCTCTCTCACTCACGCACAGCGTCGCTATACCTACATTCTACACGCACAGGCTCTCTCTCTCTCTCTCACGCACAGCGTCGCTATACCTACATTCTACACGCACAGGCTCTCTCTCTCCCTCTCTCACGCACAGCGTCGCTATACCTACCTACACAGGGACCTCATACGGGGAAATTAAATTCTTCAGCCATAGTCAACAATAGAATGAGTGAATGGCGACCAGACTAATATTCTATTCCAGCCTGAGAAGCCGTATGAAACATAATTCGATTTGAATGAATTTGGTTTTATTTACTTTCTAATCAATTTTGTATTACAAGATTTCGATTCTCGTCTTTGTTCTATTTCCGAACGTTTTTAATGAAGTCTCCAATACTGAACCAATATTTATTTCCTGTTCTTCCGCAATAAATCGTACGTTTTTCAAATCCAGTATATTAGTTTTGTACCTCTTAATCAATTTGTTCCACTTAACATTTGCTGAGCGAAACATTGAGACGTTGACATAATTTTTGATTTGCAATTACTCTAACTCTCCCTCTTGCATCGTAAATAACCATCTATGTAAACTACGTTCTGTCGTATATTGTACGTTCTGCGCTCGACGGCTGACCGGCCGTTTGGGGAGGTATTATGGGTCTAGAATATGTCAACAATGACAATGTCACTTCACTTCTTAAAAAAATAATGAAATCCTCTCATACAGAGATAAAAGGAAAATATCGTTGAAAAATCTACACTTATAACAGATAAGAATTACATTTTTTATTACATACATTTCATCCCTACTTTGTGTAAGTAGACTCCGTTCTAATCGGGAGATCTCAACCGAAGTCGCTCGTCCAGACAATTCTTCCAGTACAGAAAGCGCGCCAGACACTTTTATGTAATGGGAAATATTTAACAATCTTTACCCGCATCAATCAAGTTCTACGAATGTTACAAAACGCGCGAGAACATTGATAGAATTTAAACTAATAATGAGTCTTTTTGATCGATTCGAGATATCTTGTGATCGCGGCTTTGTAATATGTAACGACAAGGAAGAGCTACAGCCTTTCAGAAAATGCGAGGGCTGAACTGGATAATAATAATACTTCATTGAAGATATGGGTAATGCGCACAAAACTTCAATAGACATTTCTGAGTTACAAAAACATAACTCAAAGCTTTTACATAATGCCAAAAAATAAATGGAAAAATACTCGTTATATACTGGTTGCGAAAACGCATGATCTTAAGTAAAAAAAAAACACTAAAGGGCTCGAACTGTTGGCACATTCAGATCACACGTGGACGAGTAATTTTACTTCTAGTGATAAGGAGACAACTAAGCCATGGTCAAGTCTTTGTGTATTATTATGTTTAGTTTTATTAGTATGGACTGAATGGATCTGTAACAATGCTGAGCGAGCAACAGAATGTCTCTAATAAATTTCAATATTTGAAAATCTGGCACGGTATATTGAATTGATATTGCATTATCATAGATAAAAAACGACAAGATAAAATAGATTCTGTTTGAGAATTCCCCAAGTATATTTGTTATATTATAGAAATGTAAGGATTCAAAGCGAATTGCGTTTATACACAATTTGATATATTACAGACTGTCTGATTTCATCCACTTTATCCTGTTTTGAATATATTCTGTAGCCTTGTTTATTACAACTCCACGTTTACCAAAATGTGTATTATGAAGTGTACTTTACAGATAGATACAAACAAAAATATTAAATCGTAAGCTTTTCAAGTAGCGAAGGAGTAGGCTACGTGATTGTAAATGTAGTGGGTTGTTTCCGTCGTTTCCGCTTACAGCTTAGTTCGATTATCCTCGGTAATGATTGTCCTGGGAAATGTGAATGGTTCCAAGTAGTGGCAGCAAACAGAATGCGCTGGGAATCTTATCAATAGCTTCTAGTCAACATATAACAAATGTTAACATGTTCATGTTATTGGTCGCTAGCTACAAAGCTTATGTCACACAATATAATAAGAATGCATGAGTAATATTATATTTTTAAAAATCTTAATATTTACGGTTGTTATTTTGGAAGCCAATTAAATTAATTGGTTTTCAAAATGAAACCCATATTGACTACAAAGTGTCTAGTGAAGTTTTGTTAATCCAGATTTTAGTTCTTATGAAACTAAATATTAGTTAGTAACCATTTTTTGTGTTATGTATAGTTTTCTTAAGATTCTGGTTTTGCGCGGTTTTGATAATTAAGACTATACCCATCTCCGATAAGTACTTATTAGAATTCCAGTTGAGTGTTTTTAAGAATGATTAGAGGGTGGTTGAAAGTCAGCTAGGACTGGGACAATAGTCTTGACAATACGCCCTCGTATTACTTCAGTCGCAGGCGTCTTCGTCTTCTGTCATAACCACCTCCCTCATTGTTATGTCGTTAAATGCTGACGAGTTGTATAGGAAGGAAAAACTGTTGCGACGGTTGAGATTAGTGTTTGTTTTAATATTTTCTCGTATCTTCATAAAAGAAAATAATATTTCACCAGATTTTTTTAATTCGTTCTAAAGTCGTTTTTTATTTTTAAAAAAATGTGTTCAACTTAATTAATTTATGCACCTTTCAAAGCATCATTACTTCACGTATAGGAAATAGTTTGTATTAATCCGCATTGTCTGAAATATGTCCACTTTTGAACCACTGGACGAAGCAATATAAAAACATAAGTGCGTAACTGGAGCGAGGGTCAACTGCCAAGCGTGTACACTGTACATGGTGGCACTGCTATATTCAGAGTTTCAGAACTACCATTATCAATTCAAATGTATAATCATTCCTATCTGTCTGCGGTTAAAACATGAAATAATGCCCGTTCCGATGGAAACCACTATGTTTCTTAAAACCCATATCTATTATTAAATTCGTGGAAACGGTTTAGCTGTTTCGAGTCCCCCCCCCCCCCCCTACTTCACCCCTCTGTGGTGACGTGCCCACTGTTTCAACACGAATCAAGTACCAAGGCGTAATACAGTAATACAATAATACAACGATCAGTGATCACTCTTCGGTCTTAAAACACGAGTCTATTGAGGTTCATTTGACAGTATCGCGCGAGGCTCCAACGAGGGACCCAAGCGGGCTAATCAATAAATCAATGGTAATTGAACACATGGGGAATTCTGTTTTTCTTTACAGTTTCGACTGCCTCACGTGTCACTTGCCAACCCCCACCCCTGCGGCTCTTTCCACAATTGCATACATTTTTAACAATGGGTTTTATAAAAATCGTTCAAAATCTCTTTTTTCCTCAAAGCTCGTCTGTTGAATCGCCTTAAGCCCTGTTTAGTAGGGCGGACACTTTGGCAGGGGAAATTGTGAATTCGAAATAATTCATATCCTTTATGGGCTTTGTTAAATTTTGTGTGCAGTTGACCCCTTTTTTGAAACTATTGTGCATCACTGAGTTTCCGAATTTTGTATAAAACAGATGTTGTAAGAAAGCTGTATTAAGGGGAGGCTGCCCTCCATACGCTGTTGTTCCACGCACCGCTCTTTGTTACGCACTTTTCGAAAATGAAAATTTTTGGGCGAAATGAAAATTTATGCATCTTTTGTAGTGAACGAGGCCCTTCCCTTTCCAAGAGATTAGTTTGTTAACAATGGGCTCGCCTCCCCCGACAGCCATGCAAATATCGCCGTCACAAGGTGGGGCGCAGTTGCGATTTCTGTGCATTCTACACAAAAAATATAGGGCTATTGTGCAGAGTGAGGCAAAACCAATTGTTAATAATAGAAAGCATCACAGATTTAAGGGGAGAGATATTTTCAACGTGGCAATAAAAACTTTGAATCTGGTTTCTGTTCGGCATTCGTTAGTCGACTAATGGGGTCTTATTTCATTCGGATTCGGAATGAAAATGATTTCGTCATTGATTGAAAACTAACCATGGGTATGAATTACAAATTGACTTTTATATGTTCAAGATAAAAGTTAATTAATTTTAGATTTTCCGGTTCGTGTTGATAACATGTCAATAATTGAGTCCCAGTGAGCTTAGCAGCAGATGTGTGTACTGTGTATACGCTTAGATAGGTGGCGCATCCGAGAGCTACTAATTGCAGTTCCTTGTATCGGTGACTGTTACATGTTATAATGAATGTAAAACACGACTCACATGACTATGAGTAATACTAGTAGGTGTTTCTCTATTACTCTTATATTCGGTTATGAGTGAGGTCAATATCACGGGGATATTATCAAGGTTTGCAGATGTTCTCAAACAAGGACTAAACATGCATTGGATATGGATCAAATTATACAGCAGGGTCTGACACAGAATACTTGTAAGCGAACTTCATCAGAGATTAAGCTACTACACGGTCAAATAAATAACGCGCAAAATATCTTAAAGGCTGACTTTAATAATAGTTTATTTTACTACTTTCATTGAAACTTGAGAACTAAAATGTTTTTCAGATAAAAAAAAAATGTTTCAATATAGTTTATCGACCATTAACTCTCATACAAACTGTTGTGCAGTTTTCAATGGCGGTGGCGGCAGTGCTGCTAGACTAAAAGACTCTTCTATGTAACTCAACGCAGAGTGATTCGCAACATTTCAGACAGTATTATATTTACAAATCTGTGTTACATCTGATAAAACAAACGATTAAATTTGTTATATTGCTCAAATGTTTTTTTTTTATTAATGAATGCATTTCACCAAAACCATGGAAAGTAATTTAATCAACCTTGAATGCTTTGCGTACACAATGAAAGGGACGCAGGGGACGCAGGGGACGCAGCCACAATAGGGAACACGCGTATGAAAATTTTAATCGATTTTCAAATACCTTGTCTCTCATTTAATAATTATGTGTCATTGAATTTTGAAAAACGGATCAGTCTATGCCTCAAAATAATTGGTCTAGTAACGATAAATAAAAGGGCGCGAAAAACGAGCCGCCGCCATGTAGAGTGGATTTGACGTCATGGTTTTGTACTGTGTACGCTCACCGCCTCAGCGATTGGTCTGTTACGCCACGTCTACAGAATCATTGCGTCACAGCCACCTGTACGCGTTTCAGATCCCCGAGTTTAAACTTCAGTAAATGCGACCACATTAAACCTATTTAAAAATTTCTTTTTTACTTGGGACTTGCATTAATATACTTTTTGTACCTGATACTATTAAACTAAGTGTTTGGTTTAACAAAAAAAATCGTACGCGTGTTGCCTATTAATGAGCTTATAGCTTCTTGATGATTTCTTCAATAGAGGTAGAAGATAGATCTTGCCTGACGGCTTTACTTCAACAAGTTACAGCTCGACTCAGTGACAGTAATCTTAGTGCAAGTCACTAGGCTTCAGAGTTGTGTTCTGTCTGTTTGGCATCCATGTAACAATGCTGCCGTCGCATGTGTTGACTTCACTGGCTCGAAGTACATCCTTGAGGTATCTTGTGAACCTATTGATTGATGATTCTATTCATGTGAGGTGCGAAGTGCGAACGCGTTTGCTTCTGTTTGATTTCTGATTTCCATTCGAATTTTGTGTCGACAGTTTTGAACTGAAAAGTGTTTCTCAGGTCGTTAAAATAGAGGTTTCCCTATCCGATCGAGTGCGTTTTCTGAAATAATATTTTGCGGGAGACTTGGATCGTTACTTTTAATATATTGTGACTATTTCGGTGGACAGGATACAGTTTGGGGAAACTTTTACCGCGAGGGTTTCCACAATTCTGAAAACTACCTTTGAAATAATTGCGTCTAGTCGTGTGTATTGGTAGTTGATGTTGAGTAGATTTACACCTCTCTGTAAACGAGCTCATACACTCATATATTCATACACTCATACACTCACACACTCATACCCTCACTCTGTTCATGTGGGGTACTAGTTGCGTTTTATCCATTTCATTAGAAGAAACACAATGCGATGTTTTTCAGTAGCGAACTCTTGACAGATCAATCTCGAAAGTATTATTGATCGTCATTGGGCTGTCGATTCACTGTACTGTTACTCATTAGTTTCAGAACAATACCTTCTTTAAACTTGAATGTTGTTTAAAGTGCCTGACCCGCTTAAATAACTCATCCAGTGCTATCAGCCCTCTGCCGTTGACATTACAGAAAAGTATGTCTATGTGAAAATAATTGACGAGATGATTAGGTTATCTAACTACCTCAATTCCATTTAGTAGAGCCAATCTAAAGGAATAATGAATACATTGTTGACATCCTTGAAACTATGAGCAAACACGTTTAGGAAATACTGACGAAATAATCATTTTACCATCCTGTCTGTTTTTCCAGTAAACGTACAAGATATGGAATGTTCAAACACACACAACGAAAGCTTGTACGCACATATGCAAACTGTTGTATGTTGCACCCATTTAATCTCTTAAATGACAATATTCAGCCTTGCAGTTTCAGGAATAAATAAATAACATAAAACATTTAGCAATAATGACTAACGTTGAGGTAAAACGATCCACCTTATCTCGTTGTGTTGATCGGTCAAGCCTGAATGTTGCTCGGTGCTGTTGCCCTAATCAAATCTCTGCTATGTCAGAGCTATTGCATGCTGGCTTATCCTGTCCGCTGCATGGGGACCATGAGTGGAATATTGATTAATTACCTTGGGAACATTGCATTTTAATTTTAATTAGCAAACTTGGCGGTGTCGTGAGTAGAGAAAGCGCTTTGCTGTTGATGACGGACCCTTATTCAGCACACTGCCCAATGCAATGTGTGATTCAGTATTGACTGGTGACGCCACCCCACCCCACACCCCACCCACACCCCTACCCCTCTACACCCCCGCATCAAAACCTACCCCCTAACTTCACAAATGGGACTGACCATATTTTTCGAAAATCCACCTTTTTCTACGATTTTACGACTAGCTGTCTGCTGGCTCGGGTCGCAGCGACTGGGGTGGGAGATATGAGTAATACAGGGGTGCGGAGGGGTCGCGATGCGTGAGGGGAAACGGGGGGGGGGAACAGAACACAACAGCGAATGAATTCTGGGTTTTGGAGATTCCCTAATTTACCAAATTTTGGGTCTGTCTCCGCGTCTCGGTTGTGAGAAGGGGTTACGGCACGGGGTAAACAGGTTAGGGTGAGGGGTTGAAATGAAGGGTGAATGGAAGAGGATCAAGCGCTGCTGTCACCCTCGCAACTTATACAATACAACAGCGCACGGACAAAAGAAACCAATCATACAATTTCTGTCATTCCTAACATTTTCAAGGTGTTTTTCGCATTGGAGAGATGTTTTAAATGCGTAACGTCCAGTAATAGAGCGTACTGCTTTATTGTGATGGTAATTCTCTTTCAGTCCAATCATTTCGTCCCCAAAACTGAACGCGGGCTGCACAACCAAGCGCAATCAACCACAGAAACGAACTATTTGAATAAGCCGGCATTTGCTTTTCTCTTGTCAAACGACGACTGTGTTGCGAAGAATAGTGAGTCAATCCGAGGACCATTGTGTCTCTTTTCTCTATAAGAACCTAAAGATCTAAGCGACAATAATTAGAACATTGAGTTTCTAACATGCTCGAGTACTATTTCTCTTACAGCCAATCCTGACCACACTAGAGCACTGGAAGAGCCATATTATGGTATATCTCTGCATCATTTTAATCTATTGTCACTAAGAGCCTATCATTATACTACTGCTATCTAGATCTTACGTTATAACTTATTTATAAGATATAGTCATCCTTATCATTCCCATATCTTACTACTTAATACCTGCAGCTGTCCTCTCTTGCACTATACTACACTACACACAATACAATCTCGTTATTTCATGACCCTTTCATCCACTTCTTGGCTTTCTACCTTCATGATTGGTTCACACTGTGGGGAAGCCTATCGCGTAAGTGCACTGATAACAGAGCATGCGCAATGTATTTACTTTCTAGTCCAATGTGTAAGGAACAAAGGTGTATTTTATATATAGTAAAATGTTTGCTAAAAAGCCAATGTCATCGTGTCTGCCTTGCATTAGCATGTCCGTTGTCCAACATGGAAGGCAGACACCCTTGATCACGTTCACTCGATTATACCGAGTTGGTATAGATAAGAATATAAGTCATTTGCAAATATGTATAACCTTAAGGAAAAACTAAGATATGGAGAGTATTTTTTGTAAAGATTCCAATGTATGTAGTCTAGTTGTAAGTATCTTGTACGTTGTGCGATGCACACGTGCTCGCCTCCAAGCCTGCTGGCCGTTCCCCCCAACCACGGTACACCTCACATTATGGAGGACAAACATTCACACAAATCTGGATATTGTTTTTAATATAATAGATTATGTTTACACATTTTACTTGTAGTTTAATAAAGACGTCGACTGTTCTTGAGGTTCTAAGTTTGTCTTACGCTATTGCTTTGTTGTATATATTTTCAGAACATATTGTGATTGCATGTGTGTGTTGTAATATTACCTGGGAGTAACTCAAAGTGCATTCATGAGAGTTGTTCTGTGATGTCGAGAGCTTGTGTTGTATTAGGAGGCCCACACACTGCACAGTACAAGTTATATCTGCGCTCGTTTACGTCGTACGCTAAAACTTGACTATAAAGTATGGTGGAAAGGTTAGTCCTGTTTGAAGGGTATTAGAAACTGTTCCAGACCCTCCAGCACAACAGTGGCTACCTGTTATTTGCCCGTGGCCATATTTCTCATTAGGAACAACAACAAAACCTATTATACAATAATTGAATTTCGGGTTTATTGTTGGAATTGTTGATCGGATTGAAAAAATTGTTTACCAATTTTTTTTACTTCAACTCAAATAGGCATAGTTAACATAATATTGTAAATGATGTCCCCATGGTTTGAGAATCACTGTTTTGAATCACGTTTGTCTGTGTATAAGCTTTGTACCGTGGCCGATGCGGCTTCTAAGACCATAACAGCCAAGTGCGCGTGATTATGCTTGTTATAATTCGGGAAATGGTGGTGGCTTTGGTGCTAAAAATGTTTCAATAAGACTCGATTTTCACCACTTTGTTCTGCTATTGGGTTGGCCGGCTGTGTCAAGGTTATAGCTGCCAATTACGCCCTCCACGTGCATAGAAAGTGTTCAGTCAACATGAGGAGCGCGTAAGTCAAAACAATACAGCTCAACACCCCAATTAACCAAGCAAATAAAATTAGTCCGCTTAGACAAAAAGAATCAACAAATGTGTTCATAATTTGAACCACGGCTTCGGTTTTCTATTCGTGGTGGGTCCAAGTCGCGTTGAGGGCGACCAGCACACTGCAGCCAAGGGGAGGTATGGCACTTAGCTTGTTCAGCGAGCCATCCTAATAGGCTGTTATGGTCGTTAGAGACAACACGCATTTCAATTCTTCTAAGTTCACTACTAGTGGATTATTTGATCAATTCGATAATTTACAACTAAGAAATATAACTAAAGGTGCCTTAATCAGATGGAAGCAAATGATCAATGTTTAGTATTCCGAATGCGCCGGCAGGGATTGACGGCGAGCTATCACCCACTGGCTGAACTAATGCGTTTAACTACTGACAACTGTTTCTACAATAATATTTCATTAGTTTAAGCTTAATGAAGCGGACTTGGGTATGTAATTTGTTGTGTGTATGAAATAAACTTGTACCTAACATTTCAAGTTCTCAAGACTTCAGTTTCGTATGTACTATATTTATCGAAATGTAAAATTGAGTCGTGTATGTTCCACCTCCAAGTATGTGGGGAAATAGTAATGAACTACCTATATAGCCGGCAGATCAAAGTCAAAATGAGGAGTTTATTGCAATGCCTTAAAAAACAATGGCAGTTTTGTTGGATTTTGTATATTGTTTGGTTAGTTTTGTAGGTAGTTCGTTGCCTTATCCCTTACTACCTGCGTGTTGCTTGCAACCACGTGTGGGGGGGGGGGGGAGTGAGACAAACATTACCTTGATAAGTCGCACTACCCCCCCCCCCCCCCCCCCCATGAAGTAAGCCCAAGAAGAACACTTGTTGTGGGACATGTTAGACTCAAGTAGCTGTCGTCTATTTTGAAGAGTTACTGCGTTGTTGTTGAATAGAAATATTATTATTACAGATTTTTAATGCGTTTAACGTAGACGACAGGTATGATACAATTTCTTGGAAATAATTTTGTTAAATTTGCAAAAATTTAAAATTACTGAAGCACGAAAATCAAACTTATAGATTCCTGAATAAGAATAACATATAAAATAATAAAATTTGTTGTTTGTGAATTTTTGCACCAGTAAATTTTATTCTTGTATGCATCCTCACGATTTGCTATTGTTATTATACAGAATAAAGATATCTGGGCGATTTGAATTGTGTAAAGTAAACTTATCTAGGTATATGCCATGTTCAACGAAGATTAAGAAGTTCACTTTTGTTCCTATATAGCCTTTTAAGAAGTTCTGGTGACTAATTTAAGCAAACGGCAACTTAGTGTAATCGAAGAGCAACACAAATCAAAAAACGAAATGGTGAAATTGTGTGATGTAATTAATAATACTCTCTGACTTAGCCACGCCCTGTTAATGCGTGGGTACATCTATGTTCCTCTAAGTGTTGTGTTTAGTCTAGAGACAAACTAGAGCATATTACAAGGTGAATATTTTTTCTAATAATTTAACTGCACCCTCACTTTGAGTTGGCCTACATAATAACGAAGCTAGTTTCTATAAGTGTCGTGTGTACAGTGAGTGCTAGTTTCACCAGGTTATTTTTCCACAAAGTAGTGAGGGAAATGCGCGAAGATGATGCGCACTAGATAATTACATAATTATGTGGCCAATACTATGTCCATGTTTTCATTCGGCTGCAGTTTTTAGAACCAGAGTGATAAAGATGATTGGCTACGATTGGTATTGTAACTTGTGAATAAATCAATGAAGCCTTGATTCATGAATGTCGATAAAGTGCTTATGGCCTATTATATTATATTAAACTAACCGAAGTGCCAAGGCCGTAAGCATGGTCCTTACTGAATGCTATTGTGTGTTTTATAGAACAACTGTACCTCGAGAGAACTTGAATATTGTTTTGTATAAAGTTTTGAAGAAACGAAAATCAAAATTTACTCGGCAGGTGAAGGTAAAAATAGGAAAATACAGTTTTTTAAGAAATTTTTCATATATTATGATTAATATTTATGCATTAAGAAAGAGAGTGGTATGTTCATGTTGTATTTGCAATGTATACAATGTATATGTATATGTTCATAGAATGTACTTAACAGAATCCTTACTACGTAGTATATTTTAGTTTGTTTAAAAAAAAACACAGATGAAAACGACCAAAAAATTAGGTATTTTGAGTTCCTTGTGGCCAAAAATATTGTTGGAAAGAAATTTACAACAATTTTTACCTTATCTTTACCACGACTATTTTCAACTTAACTATGTAAGAAAGCATTTAATATTTACAAAATAAATCTTGTAGTAATCATATTTGTGTGTATTCCTGATCTCTTTTTTCTCCTGCGGGTGAAGCATGACAATCTAGCCATCCCTACAGCAAACTATCCTCTCTTCCACAGCATTCTATTGAAATATTAAAATAGAACTAATCAGCCAAGTATGACCAATGATCGCCGAACTGGATCAAGACTCGTCAGTCATCAGTGATCGGAGCTACAAACGACTTCAACCCACCCATGCAAGTGAGTAGATCGTCTCGATTAGCCTTTTTAGGCCAATGATCAATCAAACAAGATAATACAAACTGTGCAGTAAGAACAATGCCCCGAATTACATCAATTGTGCTGACGGGAAAAGTGTTCGAACCGCCGTGTTTTGTTGACACTTCCCACTCGTAATTAAGGCAACCCCCACCCTTCTTGCAATGAATTACTCTCTCGCCTGTCGAGTTTAGGGTGGGAAGCGGTAGTGTTAAAAAACTTATGATAAATTCGAAGGCTTTCGCTTTATAACAACATGCAAAGTAATAAAAAGCCTTGTGAAAAATATGTCTTTGGTCGAATCACATCAATATTTTCCCCGTCAATTTCATTGTACATATAGGCAACAAAGCAAGATCGACGAATAGATAAAGTGGCTACGTTTTACTTTATACTTTTTACCGCCATAATGATTCATAAGCTATGTTCGTGACCGCATTAAATGGTCAAAAAGGGAGCATTAAAAGTTGTCTCGAAGTGAGCTAAGTACACAACCTCTCACACCACCTACCTCGCGCCTTTCAGCCTTTCAGTGCAGAGCCATAAGTACGTTGCACTATGTACAATGTATACAATTGAATTCAAAATTTGTTCGTTGGAAATGGAATGGAATTGTGATGTCCGTGAGTAAAACTGTCGTGTCAGTTCTCAAAAAATAACATATTCATATTTTACTTTATTTTTGTTTGACAGTCACATATATTACCGTACCCTAAGTTATCCAAATTGGGTTTGATTTTTTGTTCAGTCAGGTACTGAACAAAAAATCAAACACAAATTGGATAACTTATGGTACGGTAATATATGTTGACTGTCTGGTTTGGTCATTGGTCAACGTATGTTCGACTCCTGTGCCTGGATTCACAAAGATGCCTAACACTAAGTTGTCCGAAGCTAGATAAATCAAGATAAATCATCTCTGGGTATTACTATACATTAACAAATAAAATAGTATTATTTAAATTGTTGATATTTGAAGATATTTTATCTTTATGACATTGCAGAACGACATATGCGCGATTTATATAACTAAGATTTGCCTAAACTAGGACGTTTTAGCACTTAGGCACCTTTGTGAATCTGGGCCCAGTGTCCGCTTTCAGGTGACATCCAAACTATGAAGGAATCGACTGATAAATGGCCCCAACTAAGGTCACCCAGTCAAGAATCAAGATAGACAGTGACGTGACTCGAAGCCAGGACCTCTCAGCACCAGTGCTGAGCTACTTCTGTCCGGCTAATATGATGCGACTACCTCGAGTACACTTTCGACACAGGCGAGGATCTCGTAGCCAACCACCGAACAGTATTAGCGGGGGCTTTCTCGGGCGGTTCGCTGGTTGGCTACGAGATCCTAAGCTCGACGCCAACATAGGGAAACTTGTCAATGCAGTGTTTTGCTTTTTAATCTTTGTTCTCATTAAGTAACAAATATGTACTACCATTACTATGGATTAAAAAAGATTGCCAGAAGGTGTTTCATTGGTTATGACAAGTTAATAGGTAAATCAACAGTGCTAAGTTATTGTCTGTTGTCCTGTTAGCTCCAAGATTATCACTGCACTAATAAGAGCAACACAGAACTACGTGTGTGTGTTTGTGCATTTGTTCCGGTGACGCCGCGTATAATTATTCATAGCCTTTGAAATTAAAAAAAAATCATTAGAAATGAACTACGTCATATCCGGTGTTTAATAGGCGAGTTGCGGTCCCCTATTTCACTTTTATCTGAATTTCAAAGTGAGAACACATCCCTATTATTGATTTTCTAAATTTTATACAACGCGGCTTGTGTGGAGATCTGTGTGTGTTCAGGGAACAACTGAATCGAGTAGAAAGCGAGAAGCCTACCTGGGATCCCGGTGTATCATTTATTCAGAGCTAATGATGAAAGACCAAGCAGTTGTAGTGTCCGGTGCTATCACGCCAAATTATGATACCAGATTAGATCAACAATATAATCGACATCTAATTTACTGAGGGGAATTCATAAAATGTAAAAATGAAATATGATAATTTGATAAAAAAGAGAACGAAATGAACACAATATTGAGGCAGTGGCAGTGCTAGTTAGAGCTAATTGCCTTGGCTGTAGTGTGGTTGAATATTATCAAGATAATATCACTTGTCAATCACTCCCCACGTCATTTGTGAATCACACACACCCACGTGCATACACGTACCACACACGCACACACACACCCACGTGCATACACGTACCACATACGCGCACCCACCCACATGCATACACGTACCACACACGCGCACACACACCCACGTGCATACACGTACCACACACGCACACACACACCCACGTGCATACACGTACCACACACGCGCACCCACCCACATGCATACACGTACCACATACGCACACACACACACCCACGTGCATACACGTACCACACACGCACACACACACCCACGTGCATACACGTACCACATACGCGCACCCACCCACATGCATACACGTACCACACACGCACACACACACCCACGTGCATACACGTACCACACACGCACACACACACCCACGTGCATACACGTACCACACACGCGCACCCACCCACATGCATACACGTACCACATACGCACACACACACACCCACGTGCATACACGTACCACACACGCACACACACACCCACGTGCATACACGTACCACACACGCGCACACACCCACGTGCATACACGTACCACATACGCACACACACACCCACGTGCATACACGTACCACACACGCGCACACACCCACGTGCATACACGTACCACACACGCGCACACACCCACGTGCATACACGTACCACACACGCGCACACACCCACGTGCATACACGTACCACACACGCGCACCCACCCACGTGCATACACGTACCACATACGCACACACACACCCACGTGCATACACGTACCACACACGCACACACACACCCACGTGCATACACGTACCACATACGCACACACACACACCCACGTGCATACACGTACCACATACGCACACACACACCCACGTGCATACACGTACCACACACGCACACCCACCCACGTGCATACACGTACCACATACGCACACACACACCCACGTGCATACACGTACCACACACGCACACACACCCACGTGCATACACGTACCACATACGCGCACACACCCACGTGCATACACGTACCACATACGCACACACACACCCACGTGCATACACGTACCACACACGCACACACACACCCACGTGCATACACGTACTACATACGCACACACACACACCCACGTGCATACACGTACCACACACGCGCACACACCCACGTGCATACACGTACCACACACGCGCACACACCCACGTGCATACACGTACCACACACGCGCACACACCCACGTGCATACACGTACCACACACGCGCACCCACCCACGTGCATACACGTACCACATACGCACACACACACCCACGTGCATACACGTACCACACACGCACACACACACCCACGTGCATACACGTACCACATACGCACACACACACACCCACGTGCATACACGTACCACATACGCACACACACACCCACGTGCATACACGTACCACACACGCACACCCACCCACGTGCATACACGTACCACATACGCACACACACACCCACGTGCATACACGTACCACACACGCACACACACACCCACGTGCATACACGTACCACACACGCGCACCCACCCACGTGCATACACGTACCACATACGCACACACACACCCACGTGCATACACGTACCACACACGCACACACACACCCACGTGCATACACGTACCACATACGCACACACACACACCCACGTGCATACACGTACCACACACGCGCACACACCCACGTGCATACACGTACCACACACGCGCACCCACCCACGTGCATACACGTACCACATACGCACACACACACCCACGTGCATACACGTACCACACACGCGCACACACCCACGTGCATACACGTACCACATACGCACACACACACCCACCTGCATACACGTACCACATACGCACACACACACACCCACGTGCATACACGTACCACATACGCACACACACACCCACGTGCATACACGTACCACATACGCACACACACACCCACCTGCATACACGTACCACATACGCACACACACCCACGTGCATACACGTACCACATACGCACACACACACACCCACGTGCATACACGTACCACACACGCGCACACACACCCACGTGCATACACGTACCACATACGCACACACACACCCACGTGCATACACGTACCACACACGCACACACACACCCACGTGCATACACGTACCACATACGCACACACACACCCACCTGCATACACGTACCACATACGCACACACACACACCCACGTGCATACACGTACCACACACGCGCACACACACCCACGTGCATACACGTACCACATACGCACACACACGTGCCTATACGTACCACACACGCGCACACACACCCACGTGCATACACGTACCACACACGCGCAAGCTCACGCACATACACATACACCACACACGCACACACACATACACGATATTTCTACATGTTTGGGGTAAATGTGTAGACCAGTCTATAAGTGGCTATAAGTGGGTAAACAACGAGAATGTGTCATTTAACTAAAATATCCAATATTCTTATCCAGTTTTTGATCAAGTTATTCTAATTATTAACCTGTCGTGTTCTAAATATAATATTAATGGCTGTAGGTGACACATGTTGTAAAATATGATTGATAAAAAGTACAAAGTAGGATTTACAATAACGCCGCACTACACTGGTGTGTTGATCAGTATCACGATTGCCGCTCAGCAGAACAGCTCAGAGGTATTGATAACAACATGGCTACTTCAATTGTGATTACAGAGTAATTAACTATGAAATAAATTATTGAATAAAACGATTTTAAAATAAAATTACCAAAAAAATCCCCTTAAAACAAAGTAGGATTTTGCCCTGTGCACAATTGTTTTAATTTGAATCCAATCGTAATCGTTGGAAAATAGCCGGTTCACAATTGATTCCGATCACGGCCTTTGTACCTAACGTATCACATACGCAAAAAGGAAACGTTTCAAGTGTACTGGGAAGGTCGCAGTTGAAAGGAGTATATTATACACCATCCTGCTTCTGCTAGGGAAATCCAGTTTTCACAAAGCAATAATTCCTGTCCAAGTACAATAGTATCGAGCGAAATAATTCCACATTACTGGATATAGTTTGCAACACAACACGGACACGCCCCATGGAGAAGTGAGACTAACATGATGTCTATCAGTGTTGATTGTTGGGTATGTATGAATTAGGCCCGCTGATAAATGTGTTATCGCAGTTTTTTGCACCGTATTTAATAATTCACAGTTTAAACACAGCGTGGTGGCAAATACACTATTAAACATGCTGAGCGCAAATAACACACATTGTAAGTACAACGCAACTAGTCGACTACAGCCGGAAATGATGCGTGTTTTGTTTGCCGAGGTAGTAAAGTACAAGACCAAGGTAACAGATGAGGACCCATGTTTAGTTTTGAAGGTTGTCACCACTTTCGAAGTCATTTTGTTCCGTTAATTTTTCATGCTGAGAGCTAGGTCGTTTCTTTGATAAACAACAATCGCTCATATTTATTATTTCCATTTTTCTTTACACAACCAATTCATAAAACTCCTTAAATGTTAAATCCTTACAAATGCTAGAACGCTGGGCTAAATTAACACATTAGCTATAGTTTTCATATCTAGTTACTTAATCATGCAGACATCAAAATCTCTGCTTCACATTTATTTCAAAAGCTGAGGCAGAAAACACGCAAACAAATTAAAAATATCAAGGAAATCGTCACATTTTGAAATGATATAAGAGTAAATTTCATGCTTCACAATAAAATAAACATAACAGATGAATACTTGACAAGGCTTAGGCCTTCTCATTATCTTGCTTATGTTTCTTAGTTAGCTGGCATCTCTCAGTCGGAAACGCTTCCCGCTTCCCGCTCGTTAGTCTCCTACTCAAGCTCATTGGTTCTACGCAATACATTGGGAGGGTTACCTGACGCTTCATTCAGGTATCGGACAAGAATACACACAGCAAATACATTCAATTACTGACAACACCGAATGTCGGATAAATCGCAATAAGTATATCTCGTTTTGGCGAGCTATGGACTGTTTCCCAAAATAACTATAACTTATATATTTACCAAAGTGGCCGATTTTGAATCAGTAACGCGTTGCCTGAAAGATGTCCCGATAACTTACTCCCTAACTCTGCCGCTCTCAAATCCCATTTCTACTCCTCTGTTAATATAAATAAACGTTCAACCGATTTGCAGAACGCAATACATTATTGAATTCCACAAAGTTTGGAAAAATGTCAACTGAAATTACATTCCTGATGGCACGAAATTGCGATCACTATTTTTCTTATTTTGCTACACTAGTATTAATTTTGTTCACATTCCTATTTGAGAAAAAAACATTCACTTCGAGAAAACCAATACAATATTATATGCATTGTTGCTGCTACGCACATAAGATGTATAGATCTCTAGTATAGTGGCACTGACAGTGTTAGTCAAGTGGGCCCAACCATAGGCGTGATCAGGGGGGACAGTGCCCCCACCCCCCCACCATTAGGATAGGTGTGTGTTTTTTTTGTTTTTTCAACATCACCTGTTGGCTGTTGCCCTACCGCCAAAAGTTTGACTTTGTGACTGACTGACTAACTGACTAACTGACTGACTGACTGACTGACTGACTGACTGACTGACTGACTGACTGACTGACTGACTGACTGACTGACTGACTGACTGACTGACTGACTGACTGACTGACTGACTGACTGACTGACTGACTGACTGACTGACTGACTGACTGACTGACTGACTGACTGACTGACTGACTGACTGACTGACTGACTGACTGACTGACTGACTGACTGACTGACTGACTGACTGACTGACTGACTGACTGACTGACTGACTTCCATCACTTTGTCACAATATCACTGATATTCCCAAAGAAACTTGTAAAATTAATGTATTCAACAGACAACTTGTACGCTTAAAAACACATTAAAAAAACGCGTTTTAAAAAACTTTTTTCAAAACTTAGTTTATGCGAAAGCATTGTATTTTCTTTGTTGTATTATATCTCATTTCGCCACTTTTAAATTTTTAGTTAATGCAAAATGAAACACGATTTCAAACACCACATGAAATTTGTTTTTGTCAAAAGTTAGCGCTGGTGTTTCCCCGTGAAAGTAGTCCCAGGACCGGAAGCGGAACAGTGGCGGCTCGTGGTATAAAATAATAGGGAGGCCAGGACAATTCAAGAAAGATCGAATATGGAAGCAATGGAAATTAGCGGCAGTTCAGGGGGGTCTGGGGGGCGAGCCCCCCAGCCTGCCCCGCAGGTCGATTTTTTTTAAACTGCATTTTTCTACGTTGTTTTTGGTGTTATAATGTGGTTGTGGATGTGGATTTAAGTTGCCCGATTTAAGTTGACGACACTTGCCATTAACCATAACAATCTCCATACTATAACGAACCAAACTCGCCTGTTCCTCTCCATCCTTTTGCAGTTATGGCAAAGCTGGTTTTAAATCTTTATTTACTCTTTCCTCGAAGCATGTCTCGTTAATGGTCAATCTAATAACTCGTCAACTATATTGATTTCATTGAATCAAGCAACAACACAGGAAGAACAACAGCAGAAAAACAAACGACAATCCCTTGCAAACTACAAACTGCTGAGTATGATATATTATGGAAAGCGGGCGACTCGGTTACCTTCGTGAAAAATCCGAAAATAAACGAAGCGGCCGGCCTCCTCTGGCATCTTATTGCACGTGCAGCAACTTAGGCGGGGAGGGCGGGAGTATGCCTACCGCATTCCCCCGCACACCGCTCAGGTACCTATAAGCTGAACGACTGAGAGGCCCGGACTCACGAAGTTCCTCGCGTTTCTACTGGTTCAACGCGGCTAGCAGCCACATTCTGAAGAGGCGCGAAACTTTGAAACGTTGAACATTTTTTGTTTGAAAACTTTTACGATAAATATGTATATTATGTAAGATGAACATTAAAATACATAGAACCATTTTAAACAAGATCACAGACAAGATTAATCCTCCTCCCTCCGGAAATGTTTGAGGAGGCCCGGCCTTTCTTGCCACCCCCCACCAGCCGCCACTGAAGCGGAAGTTAGCTTAGCCTTTAACCAACCCTCGTGCTCAGTGTTGATATGGTCCATTCATATATTTGGTGTGCGTGAGTCAATTATTTATCTGTGCGTGTGTTTATGTCCACTAGTTTCGACGTCGACTGGAAACTGAACACAATTCACATGGAAAGGTAAGTCTGGCAATAAGATCTCTAATGTGTAGTGAAGGCAAGTCTACACAAATAGGCTTAGCCTAGACTAGGTTATAGGTTATGTTCTTCTATTGACTTCATTCCTGAGAGCAGCCGTATTTGATTGTGTGGCGTATGAACACATAGTCAACCGGAAATTCTTAACCGATTATTACGTAACGCATCGCAATTGGTCCTTCAACAGTGGCGTGCAGACCTATCAAATTTTGGTGCCAGGTACCGATTACTTTCGGGGTGGGGTGTGGTACCCCCGATGGTACCCCCGATGGTACCCCCGATGGTACCCCCGATGGTACCCCCGATGGTACCCTAACCCACCACTTCCAACAGGATTCAAATCAAATCAAATCAAAAATCCATTTTATTCTCATATCTTAAATATGTACATAAGAATGTAAGTTTATACACAACATAAAATGGTAGCATAGATAAAGGTATACTTATCGTATACACTTTTAAATAGGAAATGTGTATATACGATTTACATAGTAGTAGTGTTTTATTAAGGTACCCTGCATAAAATAGTTAAGTTGAATATATATACTGATACAATACAAAAATAGTAGTATATGATTGTTTTTTTTTTTTTTTTTTTTTTTTTACAAAAATAGTAGTAACGATAGTAGTAATAATAGTAATAGTAGTAATAGTAGTAATAGTAGTAGTACGGTATTTCGTAGTTCAACTACGAAATACCGTACTGCAAACTTGTTAGGCCCAAGTCTCTGAGATAGTCTTGTCAAGTAATTTTCAGTGATACAAAGTGGAACTGGAAAAGTTTTCGATGCCCAGTTCTGTGTCTGACACATCATCCTTAGCGGTAGCAGCAATTTGGTCAGCTAACGCAGCCGTGACACAGCAAGACACACAGCAGACTATTAGAATTAGGAAAACATGAAATAATACTGTATTTCTCATGAATTTACCTTTAAATTTATCTCGGTGAAGTTCATAATTAGAAGGTATTAGTTATAATATTCCAAATCATTAATTGTTCTTTGTTCTAGTTATTTCCACTTTATTAGTTTTTTAGAACATATTAAATAGATTCCTGAAGAATTTTTGATATACATAATAATATTATACACACATAAAAATATCACATATTATATATTTAAGAACAAGTGGTGAAATGCTGTGAGTAATAACTTAACAAACCTTAAATATCTAAAGAACAGAGAAATACAGATGGTTAGAGCATCGAGGCTGACGGGGACTGGAGTGAATGCAACAGATAATCTAGGACATGTATTTAATGGTTATGCAGGAATTAAAATACTGGCACGAAAACGGAAAGAACTGACAACTATTTCAAACCATATTGATTACATGAACAAGAATCTGATAATTTATTTTATACCCAGTTACTCCTGTTAGTTCGAGATACGTAGGATTGCCATGTCAGTATCGCCTCTATCTGGTATAGGAATATCAAATGCACACTCTGGGTCACACTGGAAAGATGGAGTTAATTAAAACTTGGGACAACAACTCTCAAGTGACAGCATTTTCTGTGGACCCCGAATCCAACGATTAATATAAGTTTTAATCGATTTTGCTTACTGAAACTTTGCTTTCTCATTGACGTTCTCGGGCATGACAAGTAGGCATGACGTAGGCATGACAAGTAGTCATGGGGTAAAGCTGTTCGGTACGGCATAGTTGCAGTTGACTATTACAATCTCTCTCCCCCTAATGACGCATTCCTAGTAATCGTTTTAAGACTGAGGAAAACCGCCGGCAAAACCTTCAGTACCTGCAGTCAGGTTGAGGGTAGCGATAATCTAACCGCGTCACTAGTCTCATACTTGGGGAATTGTCTACTTCTCGTTGTCGTAGTTCATAGTTCCTAACATCTACTTGAATTGAAACAGGTGTATTGGAGGTAATTTACTCCCTTGGGTTGGAAACCTGAACATTCGCCTTTACAAATGTGTGAAAGAACCACTGGAATATGTTGATATGGTTGAAACAGCGTGCACGAAAAGGCCAGCAGATAAAGGTTTGCTGACACTGACCATGTCAGCACTGAAAGCTGGGGTTGTACTACGGGAAATGTTTGTCATAGGGTTGTGATTTGAATGGGAGAGCTGAAGAGGGGTAGCAAATCATGACGCACTTCCTCGTTGCGTGCGAAGACTACGAGACGAAGCATGTCCATGTGTTCCTCACAGTAGCACTTCGAAACTTTGCGATTAATTAACAAGTGAAAGTTATTCAGTAAAACCATTCAAGAGGATTAATAGTTAATTCCTGTATTATTTTAAAACAATGTTGTGACAGAAAACTTAAGTTTTCAGTTGAAACAGCTACTTGATCAAGTAGGCCTAACAGGATTCCCTTTGATTGGCTTTAAACTTCATCGCAGTTTTGAAACATTGTGTGACATTCTTTGGAAGTACGGGGAACCTAACTTTTACACTTTCTGAATAAGTTACAGTCGATCAGAGGCGGCCGGCTTATGTAGACATTGTAGACAACAGTCAATCAGCCAGTTACTTGTTTTGTATTTGTACAACAAAGCTTATTGTTATAGAGACGATTTGGGAATTAGACTTGGAAACCTCGATAGCCAACGTGTGCGTGTGCGTGTGCGTGTGAGGGTGCGAACGACCTCGAACTGCGCGCGTCGTGGCCGGTGACGGTGACGGTGGCGGGGGTGGGGGCGGGGAGGATGGCGTCTTGGCCTCAGCTAGGGGGGTTGGGGTGGGGGGGCTGGGGGCTTAAGATCGCCTCACGCCGCGGCTTCAAATTGAAATGTCATGTCCGAGTGTTTGTAAGGACTTTCATCATCCTGGACGGCCGTTAACTTGGTGATAAAAACTACGATATTAATTAACATTAGTAGAGCTTTTAATGCTCATAAATTTCACACTTCCATTTTCTTTCTGATATTTTTTCCTTCCTTATATAACTTTCCTTTATTAGTTCGCAGTAAATGCCCCCTCGGACGTGGATTTCGAAGACAACCCTTCCTCTTGCGAGCAATATGGCTGCCTCAATAAGACTTTCATGTGCAATTATATTGCTTATCCCGTGGTGAGCTTTACGACATACAAGTTAAAGAGCTCAAATTCCAACAGACCTTTATCCATAAATAACGTTACTTTTGCAAGCATAGACTTCGCTCTACGAATGTCTAGTCACCACGGTTGGTTTCACAGATGTTTCAAGTGCACAATATTGACAATAGCTCATGTATATATATATATATATATATATTATTCAAGTGATTTTATTTTGTATTCAAAGACTGATCGAGTAATTAAGTCAGTTTTTTTAAATATAAAATGATGCATTATATTGCTTTAATTTTTTTTACAATAATTGATCTGGCACATAGAAAAATATGACAAACCAATTAAAGTGCAGTGTTGTTTTAGATTGTTTTTAAAGCATGACATGACTTATGTCCTTTTTAGTTAATTATTGAATTAGAAAATAGAATACCATGACTGAGTTTGAAATTATGTAATCCACATCGAGTTCAGTTTAGTTTGTGCAACAATATTTTTTGTATGACTGTGTTTTCAGGCCTGTCAAGTCAGAGCAATACTAAATTCCACGTAGGAATCACCTTTCAATATATTGAAGCGTTCTCAAGATACCAATAAATTACAGTTAATTGTGCATGATTTATTATTGCGAGCCATAAAATTTCAAAAAATGCATATTGAAAATTATTGAGCAAAGTCCAAGAAACACGTTGTTGAAGATTTTGTCCATTTGTCGGTAAAACAGATATTACCCAACCTTTTCAAGTCACAGCGCTGAGGTTTATGTGAAGTGACCTGAGGGACTGTGTGACAAGTAGGCCTACACATATCCAATGTGCGGACATGCGGACACTATCGGTTGAGTGGGTGTGTGTATGTGTGTTTTGTTTTTACCGGTAATTTTGGTTTTCCTTTCTGGTTTCGAAAGCTGTTTCATAATAGTCGTCCAATTATGTCTTTATTTCAATACTTTAGCTATTCTGACATACATATTATCTATATTGTCACATTTTAGTGGCTGTTACATGAAATAGACATTCTCGCCACTTTCTGAATCAATACAAATAATAATGTGACAAAATGAAACTAGAGCCTGACCTTCACATGGGCGCCGCGAGGGCAAGGGGGCTCTTGCCTCGATCCCCCCTGGATTTCAGGTCAAATTATCTTGCATCCTTTTAAACCCATCAATCCCGTGATTAGTTAATAGTATAATAATGTTACCGTCCCTGGAAGATGCGTCCCTGGAAGGGACGGCCCTCGTACCCGATAATACGACTACATTATTGAAGCTAAGAAGATGAATAATTGAAAAGAAGAAGGACGAAAACTGCTTCTTTTCTCTTGAATCGAAAACCTTAGAAGCTCCAATTTAAAGTGAACTGAACGAACAACGAACTCGCCCCGAAATAAAATAATTCAGTTATCTGGTTTAGTATTTGTGTGCGTAAAAGATTCGGGTTCGACTCCGCGCTAGCTACATCTTCTTGACAATGTCATATTCCAACGAATCGCGCTGCGAATAAATCACCCCAATGTATGAGATAAGAGACTAGCCCCCATTATTCATTGCACACAATGACAAATCTTGTTTTTCTCAATCCTACCCAATGACCATACGTAATAATCCTTTACCCTTCGCGTTCGACCACTTTCATATGGGATTTCACACTAATTTATACCTCCGAGATGTTCCCCCATGGGCAGCATCAATAGTGTATTATTATGTCACAGCTCCTGTTCTCTGGGGTGCGACGGGGACGGGGTAACGGCTGAATTGCACTCAAAGTTCTCAATAAGGGTTTATGAAATAACTCTTTTCGGGCGTTGAATTCTGCATCTGTTATATCCTTGTAGCTCTGCCTATCGTACGACGGAATATAACGTAAGCGATTACCTATCCATCAGCGATTTACATATGAGAGAGGTGTGAAACAAGTGCGATAAAAAGCAGTTCAATAAATTTTCATTTAACGCAGTTTAAATTTTTGAAATAATATATTTTAATTTATGTTCAGTAACCTGAATGTTTAAACTATCTATAGCTACAATCAATCGTTATAATTATCTTGGCTCGTATAATATTTAGGCACTGATAAGTGATAACCCAGGTGTTTAGTGCCTCAAAACATTAAACATGTTATGTTTGCAATATTGGCATTGTGAACAGTTCAACTATATTATAGTATATTCAAATCCACATAATTTTGTATACGTATCTTACGACTTACATGTAGTGTAATTTCCATCCACGGAACACTCTACACAATATGACATTGCAATAAATCTTACAGTGTTTCAGTCTGATGCAACAGCTTGAATTCTGCACTGACTTCAGTAGTAACATTCAGTGGGGTTCTGCAGTAAACAAGAAGACGATTAATCTCATTAGAGTTCCAGTTCATCATAAGAAAAAGATGAACTGAAGACATATGGCTTAAGATTCTTGTTTCCCGCTGCGGAGACTGGGATCTCAGAGAAATGTTACAATAATTTACAGATTTATCTTCCTTGAGCAACTTTCCAAGTTTCATTTTCTATTTTAGATTTTTGTAAGTAAATCACTTGTAAAGCGATTCGAGCACTTTTCGATTAGTTTTTCGACGTCATATTTTGCCAGAAAATAAGTTACGCAACTTTCCGTACACACAATCTCATGTTTTCTTCGCTACCTCGGAGTCTGACCCAACTCCAGAAGTTTCTGCAAAAAGAGAAAACGCAAGATATGGCAGTCAGCAGAATTGAATGAAATCTTGGAAAGTTTGGTCGTCAATAAGCTTGTAATTCAGATACGATAGAAGCTCTGCATTCCAGAATGTCTCACAAGGTAACACCCTGACATCCAGTGGCGTAGTGTCGAGTAAACACCTCGACATCCAGTGGCGTATAGCGACTTACTCCCCAATCATAACCTTGAGACCCAGGATCCATGTGAAGGCACCAAGGACACCCTTACTTCCAGTGGCGCCATCTTTCGTGAAACATTGTTGTCCAATTACGCTGATAAAGTATTATTAGGTAGTCATTGTTGAACAACGTAACATTTAAGATTGAATGCATTGGTAGAAAACGGTCGCTGCTGTAGTAATCACATTCACTAGGAACCATTGCTTGCATCTGGGGTGTCGGTCGCATTATGGGACTTTGGCAGGGTTCACTCTAGTCACAATCAATACGTTTTGTGTTTTCATTCTAATGACAGTTCATTCATCGCAACAACTGAATCGGATCGAACAAGTAGAGGTCCCCTAAATTATGTTTTCTTATCATGATTTTATCTCTGCAAAAGGCTGATGGAGTTTAGTTTAACACATTGTAGGTAAGCGTTCCACAATTTTTGACGAGTTTTTTCTCTAATGACCCCCCCCCCCCCCCCCCCCCCACCAGTCCTTCTACCAACATTCTCGCTGCCGTGTAAAAATATAAAGAACAACAAGGCGCATTATATTTTTTGTTGAAGACACGCAAACACAACATTAACAGAGGAGTGGGTTGCGCCTTTACGCCCCACGTGCAATCGTGCATCCACCAACATTTAGACACGCGTTATCGCGACACATCGGTCAAAAGCTGTTTACACAAAAACTTGGCGACGAATAAGTCGCAACGTTTGATGAAGCAAATAATCAGCTGGCTGCTTTGCTGCCTTCACCAGCTGTTCATGCACCATACAGTAGAGTACAGGGTAGCGTTCTGGCTTCTAGGCCTCTTTTACAAGCGAGTCATCTTTATCACACAGTAATAGAACCAGCAATAGGTTATGATTTACTGAAGACAATGATATAGAGCTTATTCGATAGAGGTAGCTCAGCGACAAGATGCAAGTCTCTAATTAGGGAGATCGCCGATTCGATTCCGGCCACCGGTAATCCTGATTCAAGGTTTTTCCGAGGTTTTCCTCAGTCGTAAAGGCGAATGCTGGGATTGAGCCCTACTAACAGACCCCGGACATTCCTTCTCCAGTACCCAAACACACTAACATACCTAGTTAGTCACCTGCAGAGGGGCACTGTTGCACCCTCTGATTATAGGTCCACCTTATTGGTGCATGCATTTTGATAATTATTGTGAAGTGAACACGCTAGACTTACTCATCATACTTCAGTCACGTCTTCCCTTTCTACTACCTAGAGTATCACACCTGTAACTTCATTCTGTTCATCTTTCTATTCTTATTGTGTGTCCTTTATTTACACTTCTTATGCGGTATTACTTGACGTATACTATTGTTGCTAACTCGCACCTATCGTCACTAGCGAGCGCAGTTCTCCGTGTAGACTATTGTAGAGTGTAGAACAAGACTGACGGGCGAGAGAAGGGTTATCAATACCTGTGTCAATACTATGTAGTTTCTATAGATACATAGCGCAGTTCTCCGTGTAGACTATTGTAGAGTGTAGAACAAGACTGACGGGCGAGAGAAGGGTTATCAATACTATGTAGTTTCTATAGATACATAGCGCAGTTCTCCGTGTAGACTATTGTAGAGTGTAGAACAAGACTGACGGGCGAGGGAAGGGTTATCAATACTATGTAGTTTATATATATACATAGCGCAGTTCTCCGTGTAGACTATTGTAGAGTGTAGAACAAGACTGAGGGGCGAGGGAAGGGTTATCAATACTATGTAGTTTCTATAGATACATAGCGCAGTTCTCCGTGTAGACTATTGTAGAGTGTAGAACAAGACTGAGGGGCGAGGGAAGGGTTATCAATACTATGTAGTTTCTATAGATACATAGCGCAGTTCTCCGTGTAGACTATTGTAGAGTGTAGAACAAGACTGACGGGCGAGGGAAGGGTTATCAATACTATGTAGTTTCTATAGATACATAGCGCAGTTCTCCGTGTAGACTATTGTAGAGTGTAGAACAAGACTGACGGGCGAGGGAAGGGTTATCAATACTATGTAGTTTATATATATACATAGCGCAGTTCTCCGTGTAGACTATTGTAGAGTGTAGAACAAGACTGAGGGGCGAGGGAAGGGTTATCAATACTATGTAGTTTCTATAGATACATAGCGCAGTTCTCCGTGTAGACTATTGTAGAGTGTAGAACAAGACTGACGGGCGAGGGAAGGGTTATCAATACTATGTAGTTTATATATATACATAGCGCAGTTCTCCGTGTAGACTATTGTAGAGTGTAGAACAAGACTGAGGGGCGAGGGAAGGGTTATCAATACTATGTAGTTTCTATAGATACATAGCGCAGTTCTCCGTGTAGACTATTGTAGAGTGTAGAACAAGACTGACGGGCGAGGGAAGGGTTATCAATACTATGTAGTTTATATAGATACATAGCGCAGTTCTCCGTGTAGACTATTGTAGAGTGTAGAACAAGACTGACGGGCGAGGGAAGGGTTATCAATACTATGTAGTTTCTATAGATACATAGCGAGTTCTCCGTGTAGACTATTGTAGAGTGTAGAACAAGACTGACGGGCGAGGGAAGGGTTATCAATACTATGTAGTTTCTATAGATACATAGCGAGTTCTCCGTGTAGACTATTGTAGAGTGTAGAACAAGACTGACGGGCGAGGGAAGGGTTATCAATACTATGTAGTTTCTATAGATACATAGCGCAGTTCTCCGTGTAGACTATTGTAGAGTGTAGAACAAGACTGACGGGCGAGGGAAGGGTTATCAATACTATGTAGTTTCTATAGATACATAGCGAGTTCTCCGTGTAGACTATTGTAGAGTGTAGAACAAGACTGACGGGCGAGGGAAGGGTTATCAATACTATGTAGTTTCTATAGATACATAGCGCAGTTCTCCGTGTAGACTATTGTAGAGTGTAGAACAAGACTGACGGGCGAGGGAAGGGTTATCAATACTATGTAGTTTCTATAGATACATAGCGCAGTTCTCCGTGTAGACTATTGTAGAGTGTAGAACAAGACTGACGGGCGAGGGAAGGGTTATCAATACTATGTAGTTTCTATAGATACATAGCGCAGTTCTCCGTGTAGACTATTGTAGAGTGTAGAACAAGACTGACGGGCGAGGGAAGGGTTATCAATACTATGTAGTTTCTATAGATACATAGCGCAGTTCTCCGTGTAGACTATTGTAGAGTGTAGAACAAGACTGAGGGGCGAGGGAAGGGTTATCAATACTATGTAGTTTCTATAGATACATAGCGAGTTCTCCGTGTAGACTATTGTAGAGTGTAGAACAAGACTGACGGGCGAGGGAAGGGTTATCAATACTATGTAGTTTCTATAGATACATAGCGCAGTTCTCCGTGTAGACTATTGTAGAGTGTAGAACAAGACTGAGGGGCGAGGGAAGGGTTATCAATACTATGTAGTTTATATATATACATAGCGCAGTTCTCCGTGTAGACTATTGTAGAGTGTAGAACAAGACTGACGGGCGAGGGAAGGGTTATCAATACTTTGTAGTTTCTATAGATACATAGCGCAGTTCTCCGTGTAGACTATTGTAGAGTGTAGAACAAGACTGACGGGCGAGGGAAGGGTCATCAATACTATGTAGTTTCTATAGATACATAGCGAGTTCTCCGTATAGACTATTGTAGAGTGTAGAACAAGACTGACGGGCGAGGGAAGGGTTATCAATACTATGTAGTTTATATAGATACATAGCGCAGTTCTCCGTGTAGACTATTGTAGAGTGTAGAACAAGACTGACGGGCGAGGGAAGGGTTATCAATACTATGTAGTTTCTACATAGCGCAGTTCTCCGTGTAGACTATTGTAGAGTGTAGAACAAGACTGACGGGCGAGGGAAGGGTTATCAATACTATGTAGTTTATATAGATACATAGGCCTATCTTATTACAATGTTTGACAGAGTTATTGCTACACAGAGCTGGGGAGAACTACAGACCTATTCATGACCTGTTTAAAAGGTAATTTAGTTTACAATACCCACTCAAATATCAATCGAAGATATTAGATGTTCGTGTTGCCTGAAAGGGTTGAACCCTCCCATTCACTTTTAACCCTTCACTTGATTAAACATCCAATAAAATCATCGCTTTAAACTTTAAAGTAGATGTTGACCCAGTTATTCTGCTCCCCTTTGAATACCAACCCCTCGATTTCTCCCCCATGGCCAATTGATTCCTTAAACCCCTAAAACACTTGTAAAATATACCAGGAAGGAGGGTGAAACTACTTCTCATTTCACTTGAACTGTGGGGTTCAGTGTGGGCGTCTCCAAGTTCTCGGCGTAGCTTGAAGCCCCGTTTCCAAGTGAGATCAAATGACTCTTGTTGCTAATTACATCTCTATTATTGCAATTGTTATTCGAGACAATAAGGGGTGAGGATGAAGATGTAAGACACAAGCATCCACATCCCTAGGTGCCGTACGCTTAGGACCTGCGCTACAACCGCATGAGCCACCGATCCAGTCCCGCCCAAAAGGTACAGAAGGTACAGGGATCGATATTCTACTGAGTTACAGATTTTTTGACATAACCAATTGCATTCATACGCACATATGGAGTGTGTAAAATGTATGTGATCTTTTTAACAATAAACTAAGTTGAGTCGTTCCGTTCCCGATAGCACCCAACCTCTTCCGCCGTGTGCCCCCCCCCCCCCCAAACCCTTAGCCCGCTCAATGTAGGGTGTAAAATACTACAGTCTACGGTGCGGTCGCGTCTTCGCCGCAGGCTCAAGAGTCAAATTTCAATGCCCACACCCCGATTTTCAACTAGGGTTAAGTGAATCAATTGAATGGGGTGAATAAAACCCATGTTGAGCGTTTTATCAGCGCAATTTGTTACATTAAATGCAATGTTTGTATTGGGGCAAACGAGGTCACTGTTTAGCTGTAAAATGCAATTATAAATTGATCCCAAGGCAGCCACTAGTGTTACACGGGAGTCTAGTGAGGGTGCCTGTGTGATGCAAGAATAAGCCCCGTTTCGCTCTACGATGCACGGTTTAGCTGTAAAATGCAATTAAAAATTGATCCCAATTGGCAGCCACTTGTGTTGTATGGGAGTCTAGTGAGGGTGCCTGTGTGATGCAAGAATAAGCCCCGTTTCCCTCTACGATGCACGGTTTAGCTATAAAATGCAATTAAAAATTGATCCCAAGGCAGCCACTTGTGTTGTATGGGAGTCTAGTGAGGGTGCCTGTGTGATGCCAGATAAGCCCCGTTTCCTTCTACGATGGACGGTTTAGCTGTAAAATGCAATTACAAATGGATCCCAAGGCAGCCACTAGTGTTGTATGGGAGTCTAGTGAGGGTGCCTGTGTGATGCCAGAATAAGCCCCGTTTCCCTCTACGATGCAAGGTTTAGCTGTAAAATGCAATTATAAATTGATCCCAAGGCAGCCACTAGTGTTGTATGGGAGTCTAGTGAGGGTGCCTGTGTGATGCCAAAATAAGCCCCGTTTCGCTCTACGATGCACGGTTTAGCTATAAAATGCATTTAAAAATAAATCCGAAAGCAGCCACTAGTGCTGTATGGATGTCTAGCGAGGGTGTCTGTGTGATGCTAGAATAAGCCCCGTTTCGCTCTACGATGCACGGTTTAGCTATAAAATGCAATTAAAAATTGATCCCAAGGCAGCCACTAGTGTTGTATGGGAGTCTAGTGAGGGTGCCTGTGTGATGCCAGAATAAGCCCCGTTTCGCTCTACGATGCACGGTTTACCTATAAAATGCAATTAAAAATTGATCCCAAGGCAGCCACTAGTGTTGTACGGGAGTCTAGTGAGGGTGCCTGTGTGATGATGCCAGAATAAGCCCCGTTTCCCTCTACGATGTCCGGTTTAGCTGTAAAATGCAATTAAAAATTGATTCCAAGGCAGCCACTAGTGTTGTATGAGGGTGTCTGTGTGATGCCAGAATAAGCCCCGTTTTCCTCTACGACAGGGGCGGACTGGTATAAAAAGGCCCATAATGCTGGGTTTCGGGGGGGCCCGCATGAGGTGGCGTGGCGCAGCGGGGGTCTGGGGCAAAGCCCCAGCCGCCGGAGGCAAATACGCCGAAGGCGCAAGAAATTTGTGGGGGTTGCATTAAATTTTATGGCTTAAAATACGATTTTAGGGCGCTATTAACAGAGGCCACCTTACCAGTAGCAAAATAATTTCCATTATATTCAATTAAATACATTGAATATTTACAATAAATATTACAATAAATTCAATTATAATTTCAAAATAATACTTTTAGAGTGGGGTTTATATTTTTGTAGCAATATACAGAGAAGTATTTACAACATATTAACTTTCTGGTAGCAGCCCGGGGGCCCGGACTGCCAAGGGACCCGTGATGCCATTGCATCCCGGCATCAGTTGGTCGGCGGCAGCATGCTTCTTATTGGTAAGACCAATCTCACGGTATGGGATAGTCGTTTGGCTGTCAGCCTGTAAGAGCATGCTTCTTATTGGTAAGACCAATCTCACGGTATGGGATAGTCGTTTGGCTGTCAGCCTGTAAGAGCATGCTTCTTATTGGTAAGACCAATCTCACGGTATGGGATAGTCGTTTGGCTGTCAGCCTGTAAGAGCATGCTTCTTATTGGTAAGACCAATCTCACGGTATGGGATAGTCGTTTGGCTGTCAGCCTGTAAGAGCATGCTTCTTATTGGTAAGACCAATCTCACGGTATGGGATAGTCGTTTGGCTGTCAGCCTGTCTAGCATAGTTACTTCCAAGACTTTTATTTTGGTCCAATACCTTCCTAGGCAAGACAAATGTTCCAAACTTGGAAATTTTCTGGCGGAGAGACCTGTAAATGGAAGCCTTGCCATTTTTACTGCACTTACAATAAGACATAACAAGCCTCCGTTCATTACCCGTTTGCTTCAATACATCTTGCTTGACACTAGTTTTGATAGTGAGAGGGCTGCTTGCATTGCAACCTTGCAGCTGAATTACTCTCAAAACAGCAATGTTACGGGCGAAATATTCGTGCTCAGTGAAGGCTCTCCAAACAGAGGCCTCTGTGCATGGCTTGTCTCTTTGCAACCCCCCAAGACGTGGTATGAAACCATCTCACCACCAAACCTTATGCTATCGACAACTGCAGTATAATATATAATGCACAGATCATCTAAAGATATCACTCAAAGACATGCTCTCTACCTAGGTCCTCGAATATACAACAAAATTACAAACTCAATCAAAATAAAGCAAGAATCTAAATCTAGATTCAAGCAATCCTTGAAACATTGGCTCACTACAACATCCACGGAAACAATAGAAAATCTCGTAAACCTAAAAGAATAAACTCCTTACAAAATGATACTATGCTAGACTGTCTCGTAAATTTAAATATGGATATCATTGCAATGGATTAACGTACAATATATAACAATCGTGCAAAAATCCTACTTCAGAGATATATATTAGTTATAAGTTTCTATGCAAGTCAGTTATATTAGAGCAAGTTAGTTATTAGTTATTAATTCTCTATTAGTTTCTCATTTCATAGTATTAAGACTTATATATAGCATTATACATAGTCCTAGCTCTAGACCAAACTTAATCTTAATTTTCATTGTAAACAAAATAAGTATAGAGGCATGTTTTGTTGCCGATCTCTCAAGCTTCTGCTTATGATAGCAACAAAACAAGTTTACACTGTACATATTATGTATAGCCTACATTAATTTCACTTAAAACATGTTAGCTCTTTACTATACTAGATAATAGGTAATTGTACTATTATACTTAAACGATCGCAGTGTAAACTTAAAAATGCAATAAAAATGAATCCGAAATCTGAAATGAACCAATGTATACGTTGCCCAGCGAGTATACAGGGCTCACCACAAACACTCTCTGAACAAGGATTAATTGATATAGGCAGGACATGGTACTGCATGCTGGCTTATCTCTTATGTTTGTTTCACCACATGTCTGGTTAATTCAGTTCTCTCTTCACTTACTGAAGAAGGTCTTCCTGACCAAAAACGTTATTTTAAGTTTTGTTTGTTGCGTCTTTTATGTTCTTCTATCGTTGACCGATTTGGTGAATACCTATGCCAGTACATGCGTATGCATCCCCTAGCTCACTAGATATTAGGCCAGTGAGTGCTCAGGGATGCACGTGCATGTACTGGCCGAGGTGGTTGATCTATACCTCACTCTACTGCTGGTAAGCTGTTGGCATCACATTACCCACATCTGTTAGCACTCTCCTATCAATGCATATTATGATGTTTGTTGACTGCCAGTAGATTGGAACATTTTGACATATGTAATGCATTTTGAGAAGTTTTAGACATTCAGTGAACGTATAATAAAATGGTAACCTTGATGGTAGGTCAAAGAGGGAGGAGGAGGAAGGTGACTGCAACACATAACACAGGAAGTTTTAGACATTCAGTGAACGTATAATAAAATGGTAACCTTGATGGTAGGTCAAAGAGGGAGGAGGAGGAAGGTGACTGTAACACATAACACAGGTAGACTGCTTGTCGTACTATCAGCAGTATTTCAAATGTAATCCGAGACAAAATTAAACATATAAAAATATTTATTGTTTAAGAAATCAGGCAAATTACACAAAACAAAACTAGGAATGTATAATCAATAAGAGTAATAGCAGGTAACAGCAAAATTAGGTGCATACTGACTGCATACTTTGCGTTACTGCTTAATCCTTTCGAGGCAAGTAAAATATTAAGACTTGTTTGCTTTGGTAGTTCTAAGTGACTTGGACTAGTTCATTGATATATCGAACTGCACTCCATGCTACACAGAAGCTGAATGTCATTTCTTGCCAACAGTGAGTTAAAAAATAAGGTATATATCATCTAAATCAAAGTACAGTAGTACCAGAGAAATAATCTTAAATATTGAGATGTTAGGCTTCAGTCGAGGGCAGATTTATGTTGAACTGAATTCTTCCCTCCTGCATTCTGCAATGAATGTCCTATTGCTTGGCACAACCTCCTGTACCCACGCAGCGATAGCCTTTGGGACAGCAATGTTCTTGATCAGCACAACACATAGCCTAGAAGAAAATTACAATGAAAATTACAATAAACATATAGGCAATAAAACATTTAACCCACATGAATTACATTTTAAAATGTTTAGTTCCCTTATCATAATGTGTATACATAATAGGTCACATTGTTCTTTTATTAATTTTAAGCATGACATTTTGTATCCAACAAAAGAGTTAATTGGATGTATATTGGGGAAAGAAGAAAGGAGACCAACAGCTTACCTGAAAGGTTGTGGGTGGCTGCTTGAGGTGAAGATTAACACAGATATTTACACATTATTGTCGAACGTTTCGGCCTACGTGGCCTTGGTCACCGACCGTTGAAGAAGACTAAAGCTATTTCTATTTAAAAATACTATTTACACGATATTTACAAGGCGCTGTTGGTTGTGGTGGCGGTGTGGGAGGAGGGAGGGGCCTAGGGGTAGGTGGCCTAGGCCTACCTTAGGTTGAGGTTGGGCTTTTGGCGCGAGTTGGTTACTATTTGATGCGCCAGTTCCCATTGCCTCAGGTGCTCCTCGTTGCAGGAAGGGGGTAATGATCTTGATGTTCCTGATGTTAGGTGGGCGCCTACCGCGGGTGTACTTCCGGCGCCCACCTAACATCAGCGACCGCATCGTTAGGCACACCCCAGACAGAAAGAAGGAGAAGCTGCCCCTACCCCGGGGATCACACCCATGCCACAGACCACGCTGTAAGACCTGCGCCATCCACCCTTCCACTACTTCTTTCACTGCTCGAGCCACCGGAAAAACAAACCCCATCAGGCAACACTACAACTGCACCACAACCAACCTGATTTACCAACTACAGTGCCAGCTATGCTTTGCTGAGTACATAGGCCTAACGACCAACTCACTAAGTACTCGAATGAATGGGCATAGGCAGGACACTGTACAGAAACTTGACCTTAAACCCGTGGCCCAACATGCAGGCACCCACAACAAGGGGTTTAATGATTGCTACACTACCAGGCTAGTAAGATCATTACCCCCTTCCTGCAACGAGGAGCACCTGAGGCAATGGGAACTGGCGCATCAAATAGTAACCAACTCGCGCCAAAAGCCCAACCTCAACCTAAGGTAGGCCTAGGCCACCTACCCCTAGGCCCCTCCCTCCTCCCACACCGCCACCACAACCAACAGCGCCTTGTAAATATCGTGTAAATAGTATTTTTAAATAGAAATAGCTTTAGTCTTCTTCAACGGTCGGTGACCAAGGCCACGTAGGCCGAAACGTTCGACAATAATGTGTAAATATCTGTGTTAATCTTCACCTCAAGCAGCCACCCACAACCTTTCAGGTAAGCTGTTGGTCTCCTTTCTTCTTTCCCCAATATACATCTAACCCAGCCGATTGGCATTTCTACCAAGTCAAGCAAAAGAGTTAATTGATTATAAGAATTAAGTTTGATAGTATGAATTATTAATAAGTATTATTTTTCAGAATATGCATTATGACCAGCTATCCAACACTCACTTAATCAATCTGGCTGAATAAACAAACATTATTAGTATTATTATTATTAGTTATCCCAGACAACTTAGTGTCTGGGAAAGGAGACCAACTGCCTCCTGCCTAACTAAAATAAGATTGATTCCGTACCGGTATGCAAAAAGCAAGAGAAAATTAATTTTGAAATGCATACACAGTCAACAGTTGTAACATTTTAGTCCACTAGGCCTCACATTTTAAATGTTTTCACACCATAACTGGCAGGATTTTCTAAAGTTGTTTTGCTGCATGCAAAACTTAAAGTGTTTTTCCTAAGTCAAACTTACACTTGGAAGTGGGCAGCAGCCCCAGTCTCCTTTGCCCACCGAGCAGCACGTGTTACCCTCAGGACACTTGAACTCTCCACCCGGGCAGTCAGTGGAGACGCCCCAAGTTGAATTACCTGTGCTGTATTTCAGCTGCGCCTAGAACAAGGTTAATGGAGTATTAAACTGCAAATCCAAAAAATTTTAGCGCCAAGATATGCCGAGTTGTTTGTTGTTTTATTGGTTGTTCTATTGTGTTTTGTGTTTCATGTGATGTTTGTTTATGGACCTTTAGGTCTGGAATAATAATATTTAATAAATAATTACATATTTAAGATGTTTTTTTTCTTTTCTAGGACTAAGCAGAGCTCTACCTAACTTAAACTGTCTGTCTCACCTCTGCCTTGAGCCTAAATCAAAAGCTTGATAGTAGGCCTACTATAAGATACTTGAATCACATTGTGTTGGCTACCAACCAAGTATGACCATTCAATCTTCTCACTCACATCCATGGGTTAATATATGACATGCTGCATGCATTGTACTAGACAATGTAAATATGCAGACTAGAATATGTGCAACAGACAATCCATTTAGTCTATTGTAATAGAGGTGTAGAAGGAAAAGAATCGGTGGAAGAGAGCAAAGCAAGGACAACAGTAGGCCTACCTAAGCATAATTAATATCATGAAGAGAAATGTGTAAATGTGACTTACTTGTTGAGAATGGCAGTGACCAGTATCATCACAGCGAGTGCCTTCTGGACAGCAGTGTAGTTCATCAGAACAGCAAACGGCACCCGAGAAGGGACAGCAGCCGAATCTACCATCTTTCATTGCACAGCAGGTGGAATCATCAGGGCACTGACTTCCATCACTACACATTTCGTTGCCCAGTATAGTGACTGCAACAACACAACCTGGTTCATGGTTACGCCTGGCAGACTGCTAGGAAGATAAGGTTGGTATTTTGTTTTTCAGTCAGGGACATTATTGGCTACCTGCATTAAGTTGTTAATTGGCATCTTCCTTTTGATAGCTCCTTTATTTATTAGCGTAACTTCATTCACATGTACCAAGTACTGTCATGAATTTTAAACAAAACCTCAACTACAACCAGTAATCAAACCCTAGACACTGTGAATTGGCAACAGAAACAAGCCCAACTTACACGATGCAGTATTATTTATCTATCTAGTTAAGAGTCTTAACTTAAGACTGGCTCCTACAATATTGTCCTTAAATTATTAGTATCCATCCATATCATTAAGACAGCATAATATGCATTACTTCCAATACCAAGTTTGTTTATGAATTGAATGTTTATACAAATATTAGATTAACTTGTTTCTTACACCCATAGCTCAAACATGACATCATCTCTCTTGAAGCAGTTAAAATCACATCAATTTTGATCTCTTTAATTTCCATTCCCCCTAGCACTTTACTTCTGCAGCCACATCATTAATTACCATAAACAAACTATGAATTCTTTCAGTCATTATTTATTATGTATCACAGTATCAGTCATAATGTCTCAAGTCTTATAGAGGAACCATTGATCCATGTAATCATGGTCTATTACTATTAGTGATCTAATGAGTGGCCCATCATTAATTATACCTACCTACATGTGCAGTTAAAACTTCTAGTGCAGTTAAGAAGTTCTATCAATGGAGTGATGTTTGCAAACATCTAGAATATGTAGATGAAATCAAACTATGATAAAAAACACATGACTAACAATGATAATGCTTATTACATATGTTTCCGGCATTGTAGGCCTGTTAGGTCTCATGTGATGAACTTTCATGGTTTGATGAAAAGCTTATCACTGACTGAGATCTATGGAAAACTGTTTGGAAGGTTTATCTTAACATGTAAGGTAATACTAAATTTGTTCAATAGTTTAAGAGGCTCATTAGGGGGTATAGAAGGGCAGAGCCCCACCCCAGCTTTACTCCACTTATTTTTCATTTAAAGTGTCTAAAATGGAATTTAAGCAAGAAAACTACGAAAAGCAGCACAATTGTTAGCTCACACTATGAGGGAAAGGTAAAATCATGTACTATAGGCCTATATTTATGTATCAAATGTGTGTACCTACATGTGTAGTAGTATCAAAAGATAAGATATAGCCAGCTACATTTCCAGAACGTAAATTCCTACTTGCACGGACACAAGAAAGAACCATCTCGCTTCCCGCTTATCATCAAAGATGAAACCATACCTGCTACAGAGACATTGGATTGGGTTGAAACGCTGTCTTCTAGGGTGCTTAGCTCAGCCACATTAGACCCCAACTGATCCTGGCAGTGACCACCTCCTTTTGTAGAACACGATGTCCCTGGCACATCAAGAAGGTATTAATATTCACACACTGAATTATATGTAACAAGTTTTATCACAGTGTTGTCAATGTTATAGCTATTATTAGCTATAGAAGTATATACTATTGATCCATGATATAATAAATCCACTCCACACCCAATTACTTACCCATGGGGCAGCAATGCACTTGGTCTGGACAACATGTTGCATTAGTGTATGGGCAGCATCCTTGCTCTCCACTGGGCAAAGTACAGCAAGTCATACCAGTGGCACACGTCGACTGACCTCCCGGGCATAAATCTGCCAATGCCAATCCCACAATGCAAGCTGCCAAGATCAGTATGTAGCGATTCATCTTTTCTGCAAGGCACAATTCAAGACATACTTAAATTAATTGTTTTAGCTTTCTGTAGAAACTACATCCAAGGTACATAGACATTAAAAAAATTGTATAAAGGCATTGCAAAAAAACTTTAGCCAACTAAATATTTAATACAAATTAAAGGGGAAAATGATAACAATTGTATATGAATTTAATGATAAAACCTCTCATTCCAGGAAATACTAAACATTAAATCCTGTATTTACCCATAGGGTAACATTTATACAGTTTAGGCCTCTGTGTGTTTGGAAGAGATTGGGGAGAGGGGGGCATGATAGGCCTAGTACATTTTTACTAGCCTGTATTGGTTCTATATTAGGAAGTCGCTAGCCACTAGCCTCATGTGTAGGCTACTCATGTGTAGGCCTACAAGATCAACGAACGTCATAACATTAAGACGTATTTTTGCTAAAGTGTTTTGCATGAAGATAATAGCTTGCAGGTATGGTACGGATAGGAAAGGCCACAAAGGCTAGGCCTAGGCCTAGGCCTACTTGCAGACCATTCTCGAGCGTACTTGCAAAGCAGTGGCGGCTGGTGGGGGGAGGCAAGGGAGGCCGGGCCTCCTCAAACATTTCCGGAGGGAGGAGGATTAATCTTGTCTGTGATCTTGTTTAAAATGGTTCTATGTATTTTAATGTTCATCTTACATAATATACATATTTATCGTAAAAGTTTTCAAACAAAAAATGTTCAACGTTTCAAAGTTTCGCGCCTCTAGAGAATGTGGCTGCTAGCCGCGTTGAACCAGTAGAAACGCGAGGAACTTCGTGCGTCCGGGCCTGTCAGTCGTTCAGCATATAGGTACCTGAGCGGTGTGCGGGGGAATGCGGTAGGCATACTCCCGCCCTCCCCGCCTAAGTTGCTGCACGTGCAATAAGATGCCAGAGGAGGCCGGCCGCTTCGTTTATTTTCGGATTTTTCACGAAGGTAACCGAGTCGCCCGCTTTCCATAATATATCATACTCAGCAGTTTGTAGTTTGCAAGGGATTGTCGTTTGTTTTTCTGCTGTTGTTCTTCCTGTGTTGTTGCTTGATTCAATGAAATCAATATAGTTGACGAGTTATTAGATTGACCATTAACGAGACATGCTTCGAGGAAAGAGTAAATAAAGATTTAAAACCAGCTTTGCCATAACTGCAAAAGGATGGAGAGGAACAGGCGAGTTTGGTTCGTTATAGTATGGAGATTGTTATGGTTAATAACAAGTGTCGTCAACTTGAATCGGGCAACTTAAATCCACATCCACAACCACATTATAACACCAAAAACAACGTAGAAAAATGCAGTTTAAAAAAAATCGACCTGCGGGGCAGGCTGGGGGGCTCGCCCCCCAGACCCCCCTGAACTGCCGCTAATTTCCATTGCTTCCATATACGATCTTTCTTGAATTGTCCTGGCCTCCCTATTATTTTATACCACGAGCCGCCACTGTTGCAAAGCTCTAAAAAGTAAGCCTAGGCCTAGCCTAAATATACAGCTCTTAAATGTATAGGCCTAGACCTAGGCCTAGGCTACACCTAAATGCTGTGATAAGATCACCCCAAGAAAACATAGGCATATATTCTGAACGTTTTCCTCTGTCTAGACCTAGGCCTAGGCCCTTGGGTTTGACGCCTGTCCTAGCCTAGCCGACAGCCGAAGCTTGTAGTGAATATAAGGCCTGCCCTAGCCTAGGCTTACAACCGGCCTAGGCCTAGGGCCTACCCTAGCCTAACGTCTATTGAAGCATTACCTATTTTGTTAAATCCTGGTGAAACTGCGCCCTTAGTAACTGTATATGACATTGAACGCTTGTAGCTCCACAGTGACTGACGAAGACCCCAAGAGTATGAACCCGACCTTATATTCGCTTCTGCTGATTAAGTGCTCGGCTACAAGATAAAACAAAATCAAAATGTAAACATACCATACAGCAGCCAATCACGATGACAGCTGGTGGAGGCCGTTGATCTCAAACCAATAGGATGAAGTGAAGTACAGCAGAAGGGAAGAGTCAAGAGGTATTTAGTTAGTTGCTCAACTCTCCCGGCAGACTACGCTCAAACTAAACACTTGCTATATTACCGCGTATTTTGAACTTGGGTTAGGACTAGATTGAACTCACGTTTGGCATATACTAGTCCTGAACCAACATTGATTTCTTCTTCTAGTCTTCTTTTAGTCTTACCAGTGAAATAATATAACAAGTGTGTTATTGGATTGAACAATAATAAGTTACTAATTATTTAATCTCTGTTGTAGGTCTGCTGTATGTTTCGTATTCTAGTGTATTCTATTTTGTATTATAATGTTTGTATAGAGAATTTAAATGTATTTTTTTTTAAATTATGTGCGATTATGTATGTTCTATGTATTATTCAATGTACTATTCAATGTAGGCACCTATTTTGTGTGATATTGAGTGTTTGCATACTCTTTAATCATTTGTTTATATTATTGTGCTTAGCCAATAACGAACTCTGACGAACTGAATGTAAGAATATACATATTCTTCATATTCATATTCTTACCCAAAGAATAAAATTATAATAATGTAAATTCGTTTATTGCGACGTGTTTTCGTCAATTTCAAATATAGCGGGAAAGTAGTAGTTACGTTGGTACAAGAGCAAGTGAAAAATATATGTTGCTCGTTGTGTTACCAGCCCTGTTTTTGTTAGCATCCATCTATCTTAGGCCTAGGTAGGCCTACGCTCTGTAGCCTACGGCCAATGCAAAGGAAATCAGGCCTAGGCCTTCGGGTGACTTGTTGTGGATTAAGTGGTTTGTCGCGCTAAAAGGAAGATAATATGGGTTATTCGGTGCTTCTAGAAGATAATAATGTTGGTGGTATAACTTCAAAGAAATAATTCAAGAAATGTGTACAACAGGCGACGTGAAGTTGGACAGCATCCGGAGGTTAAAATCAGTAAAAATGTTCACCATTGAATTGGCCTACCTAGGCTAGGTCTAGGACCTGTAGGCTAGACGTGCTAAGGTAGGCCTAGGTAGTCAAGATACATAATTTTATTTACATGGGCTAGGCGTAGCCTAATTTTAATTTAATGGCCGAGTTTATTGGAGGTATTGTATTGTTTTGTAATTACCTTGGGCCTATCTATTTAATTTCTACGAGTGATCTCGCCAAGTCTCTGAAGAATCGTAATCAAGAAGCACATGCAGACGGAAATTCCCGTACGCCTATTTTGGACTGATTTAAGTGACAAATGGGGGATGTCTAGTGCAAGTTTAGTGAATCATAGGCCTACTAACTCTGCAACAATGCCGTTATCTCGCACCCGCTCGTTGCTTGCAAACATTAATAGTGCTCCGTCCGCCACTGGAAGTGAAACTCACATGTCATATATTTCGGAAAATAGTAATCATTTGCCACCTTTAAAGACACATCAGCAAGTGGTGGTTGATGCTGTACTCTCTCATTTACCAAGTCCTCCCACCGCTCTTAGTAGCAATCAAATATCAAACCAACACATTAGTGGAAATAGTGGAAATCCACCCCTTCCATTAGTCAATGCTGCTCCTGAAGTTACAGAGAGTCCACTACACAATAAAAATACTCTATCTAAACCTAAAATCATGGTGGCAACTCCTGAACAAGTAATGAAGTTGTACATGAATAAACTTACACCTTATGAACACCATGAAATTTTCGATTACCCGCAAATTTATTTTATTGGGGCAAATGCAAAGAAAAGACCGGGAATCGAGCAAGGAGATAATTATGGGTACGACAACGAGCAGGGCTCATACATTCATATCCCACATGATCATGTTGCATATCGCTACGAAGTCTTAAAAGTGATTGGAAAGGGAAGTTTTGGACAAGTAGTGAAGGCTTATGACCATAAAAATCATGAACATGTTGCTCTCAAGATGGTCAGGAATGAAAAACGGTTTCACAGACAAGCTCAAGAAGAAATTCGTATTCTTGAACATCTCAGAAAACAAGATAAGGATAATACTATGAATATAATTCATATATATGATAGTTTCACATTCCGTAATCATATGTGTATCACATTTGAACTGCTATCTATTAACCTTTATGAGTTAATAAAGAAGAACAAGTTTCAAGGATTCAGTCTTCAGTTGGTTAGAAAGTTTTCACACTCATTACTTCAATGTTTAGATGCTCTCTATAAAAATAAAATAATACACTGCGACATGAAACCAGAAAATGTACTTTTGAAGCAACAAGGAAGAAGTGGCATCAAGGTAAGTCATGAAAGTTCAAACTACATCTATAGGTTGTAGTGCTGTGGTTGATCAATATTTGGTAGACCTCGATATTTTCTGAGTAGGTATGGATGACACCGGGTAGTAACATTCGGAACCTGTTCCAGCTCTCATATTACTCAGGTACCCGGTTCCTAAAAACGTGTTATTTCGATGTGTTGCACGTTTGATTTAATGGTCGTTGTTAGACCTTAGGAAATGCACGAGGCACAAAGAGGAGTGATAAGTGCAGGCCAGCTGACCGGTTTGCTATAATGACGTCGAGTACCATTTAACAAATCCACCCCAACTCCCAATAACAATGAATCACGCACTTAAAATGATAAATAATAACTTGGATGTATATTGGGGAAAGAAGAAAGGAGACCAACAGCTTACCTGAAAGGTTGTGGGTGGCTGCTTGAGGTGAAGATTAACACAAATATATACACATGATGTCGAACGTTTCGGCCTACGTAGCCTTGGTCACCGACCGTTGAAGAAGACTGGCTACACTAAAACTATTTCTATTTAAAAGTACTATCTACACGATATTTACAAGGCGCTGTTGGTTGTGGTGGCGGTGTGGGAGGAGGGAGGGGCCGAGGGGTAGGTGGCCTAGGCCTACCGTAGGTTGAGGTTGGGCTTTTGGCGCGAGTTGGTTACTATTTGATGCGCCAGTTCCCATTGCCTCAGGTGCTCCTTGTTGCAGGAGGGGGGTAATGATCTTACTACCCTGGTGGTGTAGCAGTCATTAAACCCCCTGTTGTGGGTGCCTGCATGTTGGGCCACGGGTTTGAGATCAAGTTTCTGTGCAGTGTCCTGCCTATGCCCATTCATTCGAGTACTTAGGGAGTTGGTCGTTAGGCCTATGTACTCGGCAAAGCATAGCTGGCACTGTAGTTGGTAGATCAGGTTGGTTGTGGTGCAGTTGTAGTGTTGCCTGATGGGGTTTGTTTTTCCGGTGGCTCGAGCAGTGAAAGTAGTAGTAGAAGGGTGGATGGCGCAGGTCTTACAGCGTGGTCTGTGGCATGGGTGTGATCCCCGGGGTAGGGGCAGCTTCTCCTTCTTTCTGTCTGTCTGGGGTGTGCCTAACGATGCGGTCGCTGATGTTAGGTGGGCGCCGGAAGTACACCCGCAGTAGGTTTTTCGCCAGGTCGTTGGTGAGAGCTGAGGATTTGAGGATGTGGGCTCCTCGCTTCATGATGCCGTTTAGTACGTGTAAGCCTGGGTGCCACTGGGTGACCAGTGGGATAATGCTGTTGTTGGGTGGAGTGCGTGGTTTGTTTGGCCGATGGATTTGGTTTAGGACTTTCTGGCGGGGGTATCCCCGAGCCACAAAGGCATTCGCAATGCGGTGGCAAAAACCTACTGCGGGTGTACTTCCGGCGCCCACCTAACATCAGCGACCGCATCGTTAAGCACACCCCAGACAGAAAGAAGGAGAAGCTGCCCCTACCCCGGGGATCACACCCATGCCACAGACCACGCTGTAAGACCTGCGCCATCCACCCTTCCACTACTTCTTTCACTGCTCGAGCCACCGGAAAAACAAACCCCATCAGGCAACACTACAACTGCACCACAACCAACCTGATTTACCAACTACAGTGCCAGCTATGCCCGACCGAGTACATAGGCCTAACGACCAACTCCCTAAGTACTCGAATGAATGGGCATAGGCAGGACACTGCACAGAAACTTGATCTCAAACCCGTGGCCCAACATGCAGGCACCCACAACAGGGGGTTTAATGACTGCTACACCACCAGGGTAGTAAGATCATTACCCCCCTCCTGCAACGAGGAGCACCTGAGGCAATGGGAACTGGCGCATCAAATAGTAACCAACTCGCGCCAAAAGCCCAACCTCAACCTACGGTAGGCCTAGGCCACCTACCCCTAGGCCCCTCCCTCCTCCCACACCGCCACCACAACCAACAGCGCCTTGTAAATATCGTGTAAATAGTATTTTTAAATAGAAATAGCTTTAGTCTTCTTCAACGGTCGGTGACCAAGACCACGTAGGCCGAAACGTTCGACATCATGTGTATATGTTAATAAAATTGAAAACACTTCGGGCTATTACGCCACGTCCCTTACCGTAGGCCATATGCCCTTACCGTAGGCATATGGCCTACGGTAAGGGACGTGGCGTAATAGCCCGAAGTGTTTTCAATTTTATTAACATTACATCTAGCCACGAAAGTTTAAATTCAATTATATCATGTGTATATATTTGTGTTAATCTTCACCTTTCAGGTAAGCTGTTGGTCTCCTTTCTTCTTTCCCCAATATACATCTAACCCAGCTGATTGGCATTCTACCAAATCAAGTAAATAATAACTTAGTGTGTATATTGTGCAAGCAATCATACTCGTCACCTGTTTTGTGTTTTCATGTTGCCGTACAGTGGCAGGCGGCTGTGCGTGGTCTACATGACGAAATTTCGAACGCACAGTCATCGATTTAGTCTAAATATATAAGACCCAGAAAATGCCCGGATCTTAAAAACGGCTCGGGATAATATTTTGAAACCGGGTACCCATTGTTAGTGCTATCCCTATGTTTTTAGCTCTCTCATGAATACATGATTGAAAAATTAATATTGTAATCAGTGACAAGCAGGCTAGATAGGTGGCCTACCTAGGCTGCTAGGCATAGGCCTTAAGAAAAGTTAAAGCTTTTTTCTTTGTACAATTTCCCTTAGCAGGATCACTCTTGGAACCAGTGATTGTTTGGGTCTCCATAAGAGTAGTGTATATCTCCGCAGTGTGGTGGTGAGGGAAGGTGTGCTTGCTTGAGATAGCAGGCACCACTGTTAGGTAAATTTCACACATAATGGAAAGAAGGGGGGGTGGGGGGGGGTTATCAATGTGATTGTTTGAAAATAGAGTGTGTTAAGGCATACATTTTGTGTGCTGCACGTGCTAATAGCAGGAGGCCGAGGGTTGCAAGAGGTAAGGCACCACCCAAGTAGAGTGGAGCCAATTAAGGCTGTATGTCCGTCCACCTACTTTGCAGAACCCCCAATTTCTGTTTGATGCTTTTCATAAAATTGCCACAATGCAAAACAAATGTCATCTCCTCGAGTATTTAGTGTTCTTTCGTATGAATGCTTCTTTGTCCCAAACAATATTTCCGTTTTTTAAATGTTCTTTTTATTGGAAAGGTGTCTAGCAACATCACATAAAACATTTGGAAAACGGAATTATTTATTGGAACAAAACAACATTCATAAGAAAGACCACCTCATTCTCTAGAAGATGACATTTTCTACACTTTGTGATAACTTTAAAGCTTTTTTAATAGACATAAATAGGGGATTCCACAGTGTATGTGGACATACAACCTTAAGGTACACTTGTGTGATGGGACATATTTGTTGAAATGCGCTGTTGTCATATTTCTCTCACTCATTCAGCAGTCATAAGTGAAGGTCCCTTTATTATAATGTTCAAATTTGTTTCCTTACGTTCCACATTCTAATTTTTGTTGTGATAAGAAAAAGCTTAGCCTATGTAAAACTCAATATTAAAATTGTTACCTAGGCCTACTAAATTTATATTTTTTGTATAACGTACTTAGTACTATGACTAAAACATTTTTGGCTTGTATTTATTACCTCTGTTTTTTTATCAGGTGATTGATTTCGGCTCAAGTTGCTACGAACATCAACGAGTTTACACCTACATCCAATCTCGCTTCTATCGGGCTCCCGAGGTGATACTCGGGGCTCGGTACGGAATGGCCATCGACATGTGGAGCCTAGGATGTATTCTCTGCGAGATTCTGACGGGTTTCCCACTTCTACCCGGCGAAGACGAGGGAGACCAGTTGGCGTGTATAGTAGAACTTCTAGGGATGCCACCTCAAAAACTGCTGGACCAGTCAAAACGTGCCAAGAGCTTCATCAGCTCGAAGGGGTACCCTCGGTACTGTACCGCGACCACGCTTCCCGACGGCACCACCGTTCTAAGCGGAGGGCTGTCGCGGCGGGGGAAGCCGCGGGGCCCTCCCGGCTCGAAAGATCTCGGACGCGCTCTCAAGGGTTGCGACGACCCGTTGTTCTTGGACTTTATTCGCCGGTGTTTGGACTGGGATCCGGCCACTCGAATGACTCCGTCTGCCGCTCTCCGACACGCTTGGCTACGGCGCCGGCTGCCTCGACCTCCCGCGGAGAAGAACGAAGCTCAGACCTCGTCCGGACTAAGAACCGCTTCGTCTTCGTCCAGAAACTCGAGTAAAACAAACACGATCGGAAGTAGCAGTGGCATCGGCACGAATAAGTTACGTGTGCAACTCTCGGACGACAGAGCCAGCACGGTTCACTCGAGGCATTCGCACCACTCAACCAAATTACCTCAGATACCTACCAATACGTAACCAGGTAACTTCTAACCCCCCCCCCCCTCCCCCCTCCAGATTCTCAATCATTTCAGCATGTAGATAGCCTCCATCCTTAACATTTATTTCTCAAGTACGGTGATTCCGACTACTACTTTGTACGGTGGTTGTCCTGGTTAGTAGTAACTTCCCTTTTTATGCATGAATAGTGAATATATATCTACGTGATCAACACAAATAAAATAACACAATATATTTATTTATGTACACAGCACTCACACTCATCACAATTTGAGTAACAGTTAGACTTACTTATCACCATTTGTTACCCAGAGATAAGTATTGAATCAATTAAATGGGGGTTCACTTCGTGAATTGGTAATATGTATTTATATGTATTAATTTACCAATTCTCTGAAAGAAACAGTGTGGTAGGTATCTAATATACCTACAGTATTGAAATGTTAATAGCATATCTATTAATATGTACAATGAAGGAATTATATTAATATTTTGTACATCTCATTTATAAATCATAATTGATTGTAGACTGAATGAGAGGTTATAAATAATGTTACGTATATCTCATTGTAAAACCTACATAGTTTTCAATCTATGTACTTTTTTTCTGGGTGACAAATAAATGTAGGCCTATGCAAACTTGTGACAACTCCTACACGGACCCTTAAAATAATTTTTTTTCTATATTTGACTGATAAAAAGATTTTTGATCTTTGTATATAGTGCAGTAGAATAGTTTTATCCGTGGGGAAGTTTTTGACTTTTTTAATCAAATGTGTTGTTTTAAATTTGGTGTGATATTTCATTTATTATGTTCCAATTCAAGTTTATGGTTGGCCAGTATTTTCCTTTATCATTGACTATTTGGGATGGGACCACATTGGATCACCCATGGCTTGAACTTTCAATTTACAGACTAGAGCAAGTTAGGGTACTCTTGGCTATGATGGATCTGATTCTGTTTGCAGAGCAAGTGGCTTGTGTTGAAAGAATAGCCCACAAAAACAAAAATTTGTACAAAAACAGCTCTGCCAAGTTGCATACAACCTCCTACAAAAACAGTCTACATACAATAAAGATAGTTTCAATCCTGTACGTACAATCAATTTTCAGTTTATTAATAGCAATCGTACGCGAGTGCTGTAAAACCACTCTTCCAATTTATTATTCATATATCTTGAGAAAAAATCTCTTTCTAATAAAAGTGAATAGATAGTGCATTTTTAAATTATTAAAATTAACATGAAAGATGTTCCACTTCTTGCAAAATTTAAGCTTTATTATTTACACTAGTGATTCATTATTCACAAAAAGGTCTAGGTAACTCTTGAGGTTTTAAGCTGGTACGACAATAATTATATTCTACACCACCTGATTGGCACCTAATTTCTTGGAAAGTGTAAGCTTTGTAAGGCGGTATTTCAACGTTTTGCTTAGAATGCCTACTACAAAAGTTTTTCAAAGAAAAAATTACAATATTTATGGTAATATTTTCTAGGGCTGTGTAAGTTTACTCTAACAAGTTCAAGTAGAGATTACCTCTCAACGCTCGCTCGACTTGCTCCCAGACTTGCTCTAAATTCAGATAACTCTTTAAATTCTCTTAATTCTTCAGATAATTCATCCTTGACATTTATGAAGATTTAAAAAACACTTAACTCAGTGTAGGGTAGGTGCCTGTCATCCCATCATTCAAATGTGGCCAGTAATCTACAATTTTATCTCTGGTTTAGAACAATTTTGCTTAAATTCCATTTTGTTAGTCTATTGAAGAAAATTAGTTGGATTTTTATCAAGATTTTTTATTTTGCTCTGTCTCAAAATTCAAGCAGAGTTTCCAAATTTTGCTCGATCTCGCTCGACTTGCAATATGCTGGCAAATTATTATTTATTTATTATTTTTTGTTTCTACTCGACAACTAGGTCATACTCATATGATGCTGGTCTTTTAGTCGTCTCTTACGAAGGGGAGAGCTACCCCGGATCAATTATTCCCCGGGCCCAGACGGAGAATCTTTTACTTAAACAATTCAATTGTAACAATATAATTACACATGTTTTTATGAATTTAAGCTCCAGATTACTTAGTTATTTACACATTTCGAAGTCACCGGCAAATTGCCACCGTCTTTCCTCCAAGGTAGATGATTATACCAACAAACCCCAGGCATAACTTTTCTGTTAAATGTTTGTTATTTTAATGTAAATAATAGAGTTGCTTACCAATGTCAGTTAATTGATTATTTGGTGGTTAACAACTAGGTCGTATGATGTCGGGCTCACCTCCTCTTTGATTGGAGAAAGGAGGACAAGTAGGAGAACCACTTACAGGAGTTCAGGGGAGGGAAGGGAATAGGGAAGACCTCCTTTTGTTGCCTGGTCACTCTGGACCAGACCCAGACAGGGCAGGTGACTGTCATTCAATTTAATATCACGTTTAGAGCAATTGCTTGAATGCCATTTTATAAATCTATTGAAAGTTTGTAGAATTTTTAGTAAGATTTGTTATCTTGCTCAGTCTCAATTTCATTCAAAATTCAAGCAGAGTTGCCTAATTGTGCTCGATCTTGCTCAACTTAAAACATGCCACTAGTATTTTCTATTCAATTATTATTTATTTATTTTGTTGTTTCTACTCGACAACTAGGTCATACTCATATGACGACCTTTTAGTTGCCTCTTACGAAGGGCAGAGCTACCCTGGGCCAGTTCTTCCCTGGGCCCAGAGAGAAAATTTTTAATTCAAACAATGTTATCTAACAATAATTATTACATTGTCTGAATCTAAACTCAAGATTACTTAAGTTACATATTATTTACGCATTTTGAAAGTCACCGGCAAATCGCCACCGTCTTTCATCCAAGATAAATGATTAACCCCCTAGGCATAACTTTTGTGTTCACTTAAATGTTTGTTATTTTCATGTAAGTAATAGAGTTGCTTACCAATGCCGATTGACTATTTGGTGTTAACAACTAGGTCATATGATGTTTGGGGGGGGGGAGATTGGAGGTAGGAGAACTAATACTCCCAGGTGTTATGGGGAGGAAAGGGGGATCATTTTGTTGCCTTTTACAAGTGACACTTCACCCTGGGCCAAATTCTACATCAGATGCAGACGGTGCTGAAAGTAGGGTATAGGATTGTCAGTAATAGCCAATGACAGGCATAGTATTAGGATTTGTTGATACTAAAGATAACCTGTGTAAGTTAAAAATGTTCATGAATCCGGCCCCTGGTAACTGTCTCGAGCATCATGGCGCAATAACTCGATAGCAAGTCAGCTTTCTTTACTCAGTGACTTGGGGGGTTGTGCACAAGGGCGTCACCTTCAAATTTGCAGAGAGGAAATGATAAAATCCCCAAAATTAAATTTGAAATCATTTTTGCTGCCTATTATTACTTTTGGGCAAACTGATACTAAAGTGAAATGTGCATTTACAGTTAGGGCTTTACTTGTCTAAAAGTTATTAGCTGTAACTGACTCCTCAGCAGTAGTGGCCACACTTATTGTGCATTGTAGCCTCCAGGCTGGTGTTAAAGCTGCACTTCATTTATGTCGGTACAAGAACTCTGCTAAGGATAAAAGGGCCTTTAAAATTATCTTTCTTCAAATAAAGTTCCTAACATTAAAAACTATGTCTATAGGTCTGCAAAATGACATCAATCCATTTAGAGAGAAATTGGGCTGCCAGCCAAATACGTAATCTTGAGTTGCTTGTGGATGGCTAGCTGTAGACTAGATTGGCTCTATTTCATAGGCTACATTACAGTTGCAGCATTGTGGTAGATGTAAATAGTTACACATATGGCCTAGTTCAAAACCAGCTTTGAGAATTATTGTCGTACCACTGACATGTGCATTTCACAAGTCATGGGATTGTGTGATTGTGTATAACTTTCCCAATTCCCATATACTCCTTGTGTCTTCTCTTCTCATACATCTTGATAACACATCTTCCTTCATTTTGTTCAAGGAGCTTACCTAAGTCTCTAAAGATCCTCATTTGAAATGGGTTGTCCCATTTTTATGTGACAAGGCTAATAAACGCAATGTCTCCACCAAAGGTTGAGTAAAATTCTCAAAAGTGAGTGTGCCTCCAAAGGAGTGCCTTTTTTGAATGCATATGAAAATTACAACAATACTTTGCTGATGTTTTGTATGTCTAGACTGTTTTTGGGAGATATCACTTTCTAGTTGAACATTATTATAGTATTACAATACACCAATGAGGCAAGATCATACATAATATACATAGATATATGTACGCAATTTATTTCTAGAGGCAAAATACTGTAACTTTTATATTGTTATAGCTATATTGAGAATGCATCAGTAGGTTTAAGATAACCACAATGAAAATACCCAATAGCAATAATAACCATAATCTACCATGAACTAATAACCGTAATTATTGTATGGTTTGCATACAATATCAAAACAGGCTTGTAAAACTTAATTATTGCAATAACTCCCTTTATAAATACACATTCTTGATATAAATAACAAAATTGTATCAGTATCATCCATTCAATTTTTTACCTTGGAAATATTATGCTTATGTGGTAATGCCACAAGTATACATTCTTTGTGAAAATTTACCGGAAACTCGCCGTTGCATAGAACAAATGTGATTTTAATGTGGTCATTTCCTGCCTTTAAAAACATAACTTCCGGTTTTATATGTACAAAAGGCAAGTTTGCTGATAGATACGCTTACTTTTTCAAATTTTCAGCAATATCAGTTAAGGCTCACTGATGGAGATCTCAGAATAAAAATGTCTTGATGTATATTATAAATTAGGAAAATTAAAGCTGATTAGTGGATATATTAATTACTGTATAAGCCTTTATAAAGTCTGTTTTACAGTGGGTACAACAATGCTATAACCAAGAAAATCAACAACTGTGGACAAGTAGATCACTATCCTTCAATGAGTATAGTTAAAACCAGCAACAGTTGAGGAGATTCATTCTGGATGTAGATGTTCATGTGATTTTAATGTGGTAATTGCATTAATAACATATAGTATACGTACAATGGCAAGTTTGCCGCAATAGATATACTTTTTCAAATTCAATTATAATTGTTATTATTATTACAGTACATATTTGGGTTTTAACGACATATGCTACTCGACAGCTTGGTAATATGTCTTCGAAGGAGATTGAAGGAAAGGGACAAGTAATAGGGTAAAATAAATTTAAAGGAGTTAATGGGTGGGAAGGAGAAATTGGAGGACTTCATTTCGTCGTCTCTTAGGATTGGTTGCAGACCAGGTGGGGTTGTTCATACAGTAAAACGTCTTTATAATGAACTCTTGGGAGCTATATTATTATTTTGCTATAAAGAACATTTCTTTATAAAGATGGTAGCTTTACATGCATATAAGAACTTTTTGGGACCTCAAAAATAGTTTGTTATATAAATCATTTTGTTATGAAGACGTTTGTTATGAAGAAGTTTCACTGGATTCAACAACTCTGGTCAGTAGATCACTGTGTCCTTTTGTGATTGTAGTAATACCGGTACCTGTTGAAAACAGAAACGTTAAGAAAGTTTTTCAATACAGCACAACATGTAAATTCCATAATTGTTTCTTGTATACAAAATATACGTATTAGATTTGCACATCAGTACACATAAAATTATCGATTATCAAAAAGTCAAGTTGACTATAAAATCAATTTTGTAGTCAATAAACGATTATTAAAGCGAAACGTTAAAAAATTCTTGTAAATTGGTACTTGCGGAATACCCTATATATACATAATATTCCTCGCGTGTATAAGATATTACTTGCAGAGCCCAATGGAGAAACACTGTAACATAATATATCATTATGTTACTGATCTCCAACTCCTTGATGAAATGAATTTTACAATTATGTATGTTTTTTTCAATTTTAATGTGAATGAAGACATTCGTTTGTTATTCAGAAAGTTGCTGTTGTGTCTGGTAGTTTTTATTTTCTAAGGTTGGATCTAGTGCTACAATGTCAGGTTTCCTACAGACCATGCCTTACTTTCTCTCTGGGACCGAAGCCCTTCCCTTGGTTATGGCTTGTTTGTACTCTCTTATTCTCTGGTAATGCGTTGTCGGGTAGATCAGAGGATAAAGATAATAATGTAGGACATTGCTGAAATTGTTGAAGATTTCATTGACTGCGCTTTAATCAGGTGAATACATACTATGCAATTTGATTGCTCAGAGTTGCAGAGGCAGTTAGCTTTTATGTTGTGTTAGATGGAAGAGAATTGGCAGTGAGTGCACTTATAATATGTCTCGATTGGGCATAAGTATCTGCTCGTTCTCGTAGTTTTAGGTATTGTAATCTGTACTTGTACCAACACATAGGCTCGGATCATTGACCATTTTCTTACTTCCTTGAATTTTATTTATAATAATTACTATTTAAGGAGAAAACCTATAGATAATAGTTAGGCAATTATGTATGTTTGTACCAATTGTTTTATTTTGTAACTGTACACTATAGAGCATGCTTATGTCCAAATCATGGAACAAAATCTAGCATCTGGAAATTTTAGCACATGTGGTTGCTGATAGCAAATACTATTTAAACTTGCAAACTATGTGGTGGTTGTAAATGCCACTACTGATCCATAGTACTGTGTTCATGATATTTATATTATTAAGCAATCCTTTATAAACATACAGGTTCATGATCTGACTGATCTTGATATTATGGATTTGCTCCACAAACAGGAGAGATATATCATTTGTTGTAATGGGTGAATTATAACACTATCCTGTTATCAAGAGTGCATGGAAGTACACTGTTGCCAGTAGGGACAATATATCTAATCGTACTGAAATATATTTTTGGCAACTGTTTTAGATTCGGCATACTTGTACTTAATGTAGTTTTTATGGGACTAATCTGATGAATGGGTCTGTTGAGGCATTTGTAACCATCTTGCGGTGACTTAGAGGGGGAGTCTCATATTTAATAAACTAGGACCAAGGACATGAACTTTTATCACGAGATGATTGCAGAATAGATTTTAGCACTTGTGATTGTTTGCGAGATCTCATTAAGTCATTTCTTAATAAGTCATTTCTGGGTCAGTTGGTTTTTATTATTGTAATTTAATGGCCACCAACATCCTAGTGCCTCCTACATTTTTATCGATTAAAAGCTCAATTTAATTACATTCAAATGAAGATAAAAATAGGCATTTGGTTTGGCCAAACTTATCAAGTGGTATTTCAATTGTACATACTTTTAGTTGTTTAAATCCGCCCATAATAGCCAGCTACTTTGTTACATTATTATTGTGTGTTTGTTACTTTTGTACTTGTAGCGAACATGTAGTTTGAAATTTTTACCACACAACAATATTGTATCAAACGAAGTGTTGGGGTAGTAACTTAAGAGTAGTAAACATTACGGTTATGCAACCGTCATTAAAAAATCATTTTGAGTAAGTAGGCATACCTGAATGTTTTTGTTGTTACTTTTGTTTAGTAATGCAAATGGTTATTTGTGATGGCAGTACTTGTTGAATTCACAGTCGTACTGAAATGGGTGAACCACACTGTGAACTGTGCACTTGGTCATCACATAATAACCCCTTCAGTGTTGTTGGTTATCGTCTAGATATGTTCGGCCAAGTTTTTAAGTAATTGGACTCTAGCATCATGACTCATGAGCTTCTGTCTTGTGGAACACATAGGTATGTTTTCATATCAAACACATTGATGAGAAAAACTGTAAAATAAATTGTATTTTATGCCATGGTAAATGCAAGTATGTACCTTTGTTAAGGTTGACATTGCAATTTAAAATTGCTGAAATAGGATAAATGTAGAATACAGTAGGCTTGCCCAATTTGACAGCATTTGTGCTATTGATGTGTATGGCTACCTGTAATCTTTATGTGAATCATGCTTCCTTATTCATTGCCTCTGCCTTTTAAACATTGACAAATACAGGAACTTACTTTTAGAAACTTAAGTACTTGTTTGGTAATATCATTACACTGTACTAAGTAACTTACCCAACACTGACCAAAGCTGTAAGATGATCTGTTATCCTTTTTGGCCACTAATTACCATACTTTGATACTAGCAGCTCAAAGTTTAGTGGGTATATTTCATATTGCTTGCAAATGCTCGTACTATTTCAATTACCAAATGGACATTGTTTAATTATTTAAGTTTAGGAATAAATATCGCTCGATGAAAGATGGTTCTAGTTTCATCTTTTATTGGCTCATTTTTGCAACGTTCATGACTTTGGCAAACCCGTCTTGTTACTGCTCGGATGTATCTTTCTTGACGAGTACATCTTAAAAGCAGAATGGGTTGTTGCTTTTTCAAAGTCTTTGTTTTTTGTGAATGGAAAAATGTGGTAATGTAAGAATTTTCATGTCATGATTTAAAAATGAAAAGTCAAAATGTTTTGCACTTAATAATAAGCTAGATCCTGTTAAATGCTTTTTATTAAAATTGATTTGACATTTGACTTGTGTGTACTGTTTTTCGACCACTGGTACATAAATGTTACACGTAATATTCTTGTTTTATGGATTGTGTTTGGCTATGAATCCTCTTCTTGATCCCAACATAGTGGGAGGCAGATTACACTTTCCTTCTGTTTTGTCTCCATTACATTACAAGAACATTGCAGGGATTTCATCAACCAAGGAACGTGCATGTAGTGAAATTAATGTTTTCTTTATTTCTACCAAAAATAATGTGTTACGCGATTATACAGAGTGTACACTTGTTAGTAAGGTACCTGTTTTGGCTTTATAAGTGTTTATAAAAAGAATTAAAATATAAACATACAGTATATTAATTATACAAAAATTACACAGCCACTACATGTTCTCACTATGTAGTGTAAGCATACACACAAACACGGATATAAATACAATAGACTCGTTGACTTTACAACAAAAACAATGATGCACACACTTTAATATCACGCAGACATTGATATAAAAATTACCATTTGTTCCTTCGAAGTTCCTTTTTATAAGAAATACAGACATATACATGTAGGCTCAAAATTTTCACCTCCAACTATACTATGGTAGTATAATATGCTTTCTCATATTCATCTTTCCCTTAACCTGCAGTTTCAACATTGCCCAATCGCGATGTAAAACGAATTTTGCGTGCATCCCGCCAATTTCTTACGGGTACCGGGTATATGCAGATACGCAGGTATCTAGCTAGATTCTAGACATTAAACCATAAATTGTGTTGATATCCTTGTAAATGCCCCTTAAGAAAACATACTAACACATTATTATGTCCTGGAATCAAAAAATGTATTTTCAAAACATCAGTTGCGTAACTCAAAATTACGGGGTTCGTATGCAATTTGAATTGATAGTTTTTATATCACTTATTGAGTAGCCAAACGCAGATCACTAATCTGTGTGTGTTTGCTTGCCTTCTCTTTAAGAGCATTTAAGATGGCTTGTTTTGAGCTGTTCTGCAAGGGTTCAAGTTTTCTTTTTAGTTTTGAAAAAAAAAAAGTGACAAATAAGACATCATACTCTACATTATTGATGAACTAAAGTATCAAAACGGTATGATGTTGGAAAGTCTAGGTGCGAGGGAACACGTGTGTAATTCGGGGCATTCAATCATGGAACGGAAGAGGAGGTAGACCTGTGCCAAGGTGGAACGGTGGAAAGAACGACGGAAGACCCAGAGGGACGGACATGGAGGCCGATCGTGGACCTAGACGAAGGAGCCAGACCACAACACGGGGTCGGAGTCAGCCACCGAGAAGCCAAGGTATACAGCTAGATAGGTTACTACAGCTACCCTCTGGATAGGAAAGTTAAGTCCATCAGACCTGGAATGCCCATAGACAGATTCGCCATAACTCAGCCACGTAGGATAAATGTTTAATTCAATAAATTGCGGTTCCTCTATTGTTTGAACCAAAGTCTTGTCATTGTAAGTCCTAAACTGCCTGAACTGGTATGTCCCGATCCCAATGATGTGAGAACCACCTCTAGAGCTACGCCCCAGTACTTCTACGGGACCGTCGACTTTGGAGTCCGTGGGTTCGAGGCTGAGCCGACGGAATTGGGTAGGTGTCACGGTAGGTTCTCACTATCCGACAATATTATTTTCTTCATTCGTAGATTCGTTCTTACCGATCGGTCTCTGAAACGATTTTAAAACTAAAGATATGTTGGAAGAGCCCTTAAAAAACTACGATTAGGTATCTAATCCAAATTTTATGATTAGGTAAACACTGTTATACAGCCGAGCCAGATCCTTGGTATAGGCCTAGCCTATATTATTTTCTTCATTCGTAGATTCGTTCTTACCGATCGGTCTAAGAAACGATTTTAAAACTAAATATATGTTTGAAGAGCCCTTAAAAAACTACGACTAGGCCTAGGTAGGTAATCCAAATTTTATTATTATTAATAACACTTTTATTGCTTGAAGAAGTGAATATTGTCTATAATTTTGAACACCACGCTCTCACCGCCAACCATAATTATCAGAAGCTGCCAAGGCGGTGAGTTTAAACCGGTGATCAGCTGTGTTTTCGTTGTTTTCATTTCCTTGTGACAGTTCGTAAAAAAAAATAGGCCTAGCCTAGGCCCTAGGCTGAAGTCGTCATGGCATCATTAGAATCATTTTCGTTTGGTGTATTTGTTGAGTCTCGTATAAGATAATATCAGCAAAGATTATTTTATAGTGTAGTAGGGTCAACTAGAAAATCAATTGTTCCATTCATACTAGGCCTACACTAGGCCTAGCCTAGGCCTAGGGCCTACCATTGCTGTAGAGGCATATGAATAACAAGTTTTTGAAACACTGTGGGGCTAGGCCTCGTAGCAGTTTGGGTGGCCTGTACGAAGAATCATCGTGATATAACTAGACCGCAAGGCCTAGGCCTAGGCTAGGCTAGTTACATAAACATAACACAACGTTGAGTAGCCTATTCTTGATACAGTTTGATGTTTTGGGACAACCTAGGCTAGGAATCTTCTATTCTGAATAGGCCTAGCCTAGATCCTTTCCAATAGCTCCGAGGTCTACATTATTTGTCTGTCGATTTGGTTAGCCTATGCTAGGCATTGGCCTACCCTCAAGAATGGGGAATAAATCAGAAGGTTGGAGTTTGCTATGGGATTGGCAGATTATGTGTGGTCCTGATGGTTTGTCATTATGGTCAGCCAAACATAGGGATCTCGGCATATGTTTCCAAGAGCTCTGCCTCCAAATACCTGTTCTTATTTTGTTAACCATTCTGTCTGCGTTCTATTGTGGTAAACAAGCTCAGCAAGTTATGCTTAACGAACGTCAGCACTGGATTTTGGATTTTCGTGGGCTGTTAACATTCCTCCTGATACTGTCTCCTATTGTACGCATCTGTATAGCTATATACACGTACCAAAACTTGCTATTTATTGTTGACTACTTGCTACCTGTTGTGGAGGTATTTACTTGGCTTGTACATCTTGGATTCATTCACACTTTGAAACACCAACCAAATGTATCTTCAAGAGGACCAGTTTTTTTATGTGTTATGTGGACACTTGGTTATGTCTTATGTGCAATTTCTCTGCATTCAAGATTCATTCTTCGAAACAGCTATCAATATCCAGAATTGACCCCGTTTCTAACGTTATCGTATGGATTTAATATTTGCACTTTCATCCTACAAAGCCTTTACACAATTACTTTACTGCCAAGCTACACTTCTGATTCTGTAAGCTATGAGATACCAAATTATCTCATTCAAAACACGGAAAGACAGCCACTGCTAGGTAAGATATATATGTTATTTCTGGGTAATTAGGAAATATGCACAGGGTGCAAATTGATGGGGGAGGGATGGGGGAATTTACCCCCCCTGGTAATTTCATCCCTGGCTCTGTTCCACTGAAAGGGGATGGCTAAATTCCCACCTCTGGATACCCATCTCATATCATGATGAGGCACCCAAATTTGTTTGGAGTATTATTGCCCTTGAGGAGTTGAGATGGTTTTAAAAGTGATCTGTGGTATAGATATCTATACCTCAGATTGCTTCTCTATACCTCAGATTACTTCTAATGCCATCTTGAGGGCAATAATACCCCAAAACAATTTTGCCCCAGACCTCTTACTGCTTTAGCATACTATAGCCTACTTGGGCATCCCCCCTCTGCCAAGCCGTCAATTCGCACCCTGCATATGCAGTAGCATGCAATATCATCTTACTACGTTGTAGCAAAATTGTCGTACTAACGTTGAGGGGATAGTAGAATGTTAGGAGGTATTGTTCTGTATAGTTGCCTCGACATATAGGAGCAGGCCCTATAGTAGGGGTGCCAAACGATAACAAAATCATATCGATATCGCTAAGGTGACCATATTTTGTAGCAAACCAGGACAACGAAAGTGTGAGGTGAGAATACGAACTCCACAGACAGGGTCTGGGGTAGAGCCCCGGTCGTCGGAGGAAAAAAAAATGTTAAATTAAGGTTCACGTGAGATGCCCAGAAAACAGCTTTCTGACATGAAAATATGAATTAAATGTGTACATTTTTGTAGTCATGTTATGCCCGGTGGTATTTCGCCAGCCACCTGTTGATGTAATTATTATTATTATTCTTGGAGTTTAAAGGCACAAAACAGCAAGGTTATCAGTGCCTACTGTTGATGTGAGAAATGCTTACTGTCGGACAGTGTGTGAGTCAGCACCAGCAGTCAGCACATGTCTTGGCTCATGCGCCCCGTGTGTGTCGAGAGCACCCCCTCCCCTCAAGCGCTTTTGCAATCGACAGGGTTGCCGTTAGTTGACAGAAAACCAGGACACTTTTTTTCCTCAAATTAAAAACCAGTACAAGTACGTAATTTCAATGAGTCTCTCGAGACACCGGTACAAGTGTTCTAAAACCGGTACTTCTGGTCACCTTAGATATCGCGGGAAGAAATATCGTTATCGCAACGCGATATCAAAATTTTCAAGTGATGTATCGATATCGAAACTTTTCTCGTCTGTTTTTAGAATTCCCAGATCGGCCAGGAGCCATTCATTATTAACAATTTATGTCAATTGTAGTTTGGTATTATTCAAAATTTAAAATATCCACACAGCCATGTTGTGATGGGCAATCGTTTTTTTTCTTCTAACAATAATTAGCTTATTAGGTGCAAGCTTGATATCGCGATAGGCCTATGTAAGATATATGTATTGTATATCGATATTGAATTATTTTTCTATTGTCGATATCATATCAAATTATCGATATCGTTGGGCAGCCCTATATGCTATATTTACCATGTTTTGTTTCGTGATAGGCTATAATTTCAAGGTAATGCTAATGTTGTTGGTGCATCTGTGTCTCATAGGGTCTCCACAAGTGGGCACATACAGCCGCTTTCGAGAAGAAAGAGACCCACTGGCCTTGGGTGTGGCAATGGAAGATTCTACATTCCTGGGACGATTTTTCTTCTGTTGGGTATACCCGTTAATGAATAAAGGGGTTCAAAGGAAGCTCAATGAAGCCGACGACTTGTATGATCTACCTATGGAATTGACTCCAGGTTACATTTATAATCAATTAGAGGAAGCCATGAATACAAATAAGGCGAAAAGGAAACCTTTGAGTGGTATTACCGGTACTCATAGTTATGATACATTTAATGGTGAAGATGAGATTTCATTTGCTGGGCTTGAAGGCAATGAGATCAAGAGACCTGTATCTCTTCTACGAGCTTTACATTCATGTTTTGCACTGCACTTTTATGGAATTGGAATCTTGAAACTAATCGGTGACTGTGCCGGTTTCATTGCTCCGTTTTTTCTCAGTAAGCTTGTAACATTCATTGCAAATAAGGATGAACCACTGCATAATGGTTACCTTTATGCAGCAGGACTTTTTGCGGTCACTTTAACAGGTAAGTTGTTGAAACTGCAACCAAATTTAATGCATATTATAACTTCTAATGTCTATATTTGTTTAAATGTGTAATAATAAATGCATTTTAATGAAGGGATAGGATCCCACACCTGGCATTCAACTCATGCTACGACATCAGAGTCATAAGATTACTCCCTGTCAGCGGCAACCAGTGGTGGGCTGAACCCTTCAATTAGACAGGAGCGATCCCCGTATGACCGACCTGCCCACCCATCCATCTATCCACTATTTGTTATGAGCTAAAGAGATAGAAAACTAGCCTACCTCAATACATGGGCACCAACCCACCACCCCTCCTGTGTCCATATGGTCAGCACACTACTGAGACAGTGGGAGTTGGCCCACCATCCTAACCTCAACATCTGTTGACAGCCTACTCCCTCTCACGTCCACACCCCCAACATCTAGTCTAGTTTTATTTTAGTTAGTCTGCCCTGTGACTAAAGTAGTTGCAGTAGCCATCTCATCTTCCGCTCAAGTGATCAAGACTTCGTGTCCAAACGTCTCATCAGTTTTGTTTTATGTTTTCAATGTACATGTTTAACTCTCAAATACATCATCTTACATCTAAGGTAAGCCGTTGGATCATATCCCTACATTATAATATTGCAGCCGATTGGCATCCTTCAACATAACCTAATAAATAATAAATACACATGTCTGTTTTTCTTTGTTTCAGCTGCATTTTGCAACTCGCACTTCAATTTCCAAATGTCTATAGTGGGTTTGAAAATTCGTGCTGCTCTGATTACGAGAATCTACAGGAAAACATTAACTCTAAGCAGTACGGCACTTGGCGCCTTTAGGTACGTACAAATGTCTTACTAAACTCTCTCCTTATGACAATGACAATGACCTAATGAATGACATAATTACTTGTAACGTAGTGTAGGTGTTCTAGGATCGTAGTTTGTATAGGTGACCGTTTAGTCAAAAATATTTGAGGCATTTCACTGAATGAAGGTCATCATGCATTAAGGGTGGCCCATTCTATGGGCATGCACATCAATAAGAAAAACAATACTGTACCTACATTTGAGTAAAAGTAAAACATTCAAATAATGTGAATTTTTTTAATTATTTCAGCTTGGGCGAGATTGTCAATTTCATGAGCACCGACACAGATCGCGTTGTCAATTCCTGTCCTAGTTTTCACTCATTGTGGAGCATACCGTTTCAAATTACCGTCACTTTGTACCTGTTGTACAACCAAGTTGGATTGGCCTTTCTGGCTGGAGTTGGTTTTTCAATTATACTTATTCCCATCAATAAGTTGATTGCATCGAAAATAGGTTTGTATGCCAATATTCTGCTTAGCGCTTTGAAAAGCTAGCCTCAGATTGAGATTAGAATGAGTAATATTTGTGCTGGCAAGCCCAGCAAGCTTTTTATCATACATGGGCTTCTGTTCATTCAAAAGAACTGAGCCACTAAATCAATATCAGTGTAGTGTAGAGTAAATAGAAAATGGAATGAGTAAGCTAGAGTTCTGAATAGTTGCTAGTAATACTACTATTGGTAGGGGATAAGATATTTTTACTTTTTTTTTGTATTTCTTCATTCAGTGGTTACTGAAGTCATCTACGTTAAGCCTAATTGGTATGCTTGTGTCTGCAGTTGAGTTTGAGCATTATCACACTCTTGACATACTAGTTGTTATTAAAGGGACAGTCAGGTCAAAAATTAAAAAAAATACCATGGGTATGTTGACCTACAAATGTGAAAAACATTACTTAAAGTAATTGCATGCACTTCATAATAAAGCAGTTAAAAAATAACAACATGTGACTTTTTACAAAGTAGCAGCAAGCAGATTTTCTTATGCAATAGGGAAGTCTCATGAGTCTCTAATAGTATGTGTGGAAGTATATTAAATAAATAGATTTTTATGTAAAAACACCAAATACGTCATCTAAAAGTTTTGAAAGTAATTCATTAAATTTCTACAAAGGTTCAAAGTTTTCGATTTTCTGTTTACTGCACTTAAAAAAAAAATGTCTGTGACCTCATTGCTTGTATCAAGTCACTGTTTATGAATAAATTTGCCACTGCCTCCTAGATGGAACAATGAAACATTACTCGAGCCATTGTCAAAACTAGAGAGTGGTTGTCAAATCCTCAGAAAATGAATAACAAAACAAAAGGTTTTCTGATATTCTTTATTATAATATTTGTTGTTATTATTATTATTATTATTATTATTATTATTATTATTATTATTATTATTATTATTATTATTATTATTTATTATATTTGTATTATTCTTTAGCAATTCCGTAGCAACACAATTTATGTATTATACCTATTCAATAAGAAATTAGTAAAAGGCATACCTTAGGCCTACTTATTGTTGCCTTTTTTAATATTCACACATTTTGGTTTTATATTTCAGGTTCGTTAAGCACGACTTTGATGGCGCGGAAAGACGAAAGGGTGAAGATGATGGCTGAGGTAATTCGTGGCATTCGAGTGCTTAAACTACAAGTCTGGGAAGAACATTTCGTCAAGAAGATTGGCAGTTAGTATTAGTTATATTATCATGGATGTCATGAAACATTTTGACATCTTCATCATCTCCCACACATTGTCTCGATTAGCATCGTTGCAAAAATATGAGACATTAAACCCCAAATATTACCATCATCATCCTTTTGTTGATACTCCTGCAGGAAGGTCATTTACTAGGAGTGAGAACTGTATAGGCCCTAGGATTGAACCTTGTGGTAGGCCTACCCTGCGTGTCAGGACTTCTCAGTCGGACCTGCACAGAGGATCAAGCTATGCACACTGTTTCCTGTTAGTCAGATAAGATTTCATCCAGGAACTCATAGCTCCAGGTCCGCACTCGTTCTGTCAGTCTGTCACACGTCACGTCACAACATTCACAACATCGCTGGTTTGTGTGGATACGTATTTAAAATTTTGAATAATACAACACAAATTGACACACAAGACATTTTGAGGTTAAGTTATTTACGTAAAATTGTGTATAATGAATGGCCTCCGGCTGGTCTGGAAATCCTAAAAACAAACGAGAAAATTTCTGATATCGCCGATATCGATACTTCACTTGCATACTTTGATATAGTGATACGATATCACGATTTCTTCCCTTGAGATCGATATGATTTTTTTATTGTTGGGCAGCCCTACTTTTCACTCAAATTTGCCACCTTATGTCTAAGATAAGCTGTTGGATCCTATCCCTGATTAATAACAAGAAGTACAATAATGTTTTAAATTTGTAGTTTAACTGTTTTTATACTGAAACTCTTATGAAATAATAATTTTGAAACTGAATGTAGTATACATAATCGTTATGTACATGAAATATTTATTTTTCAGAGCTCCGTGAAATGGAGATGAAGTATTTGCGTAGCCGGAAGTACCTTGATGCCCTCTGTGTTTACTTTTGGGCCACTACACCAGTGCTGATATCGATTCTCACCTTTACTACCTACGTTCTTCTCGGCAATCAACTCACAGCTGCCACGGTCAGTCACAGGAACTACAAATAGGGTATTTTTGTTTCTACAGGGTAGCGACCAGATGGGGGAACCTTGGTATTAGACTTTCAAACTCAACTCGAACTTCCGAGTAAATCCCCAATATCTAACAAAGTAATTCAGATATGTATATTTTTTGTTACAAGTTATGATTCAGTGCTCTTTCCTGCATAAGTGTTTGAAATATGAAGACAGTGGCAATTTTCTGAGCTTATAGAAGACAATTGTTTAGTAGCTGGGTCATATAAATTACTGTATGTCGAAATACACCTTCCGATGCACAACAGTATGCACACTTGACACTTAAACACTAAACTAACTGTCAGACAAGTGACATTTTTGTGACAACCTTGTCTTCATTCTCGTTGACCACGGCACGTCTACATTGTATCTTTTACTACCCATTTTATGTTTGGGGTTCATCCATTAATTGTTTGTGCATATTTCTCCACGTTTTAGCTGTAATTATATGTTAGTAGGCCTACTTAGTAGTCTAATTATTAAGGAATGTATTTAATGAGACATCACTACGCAGGTCGCAACATGTTTATAGAGTAGATAGGCCATACAAAGCCAGAGTAACGTTCTTCACTCCCATTATCTCGCATCGAGTGAATTTCTCGTTTCCCGTTTTAACGATTTTGCACAAATGATTGCTGTGTGCATTTATGAACCCACCCTCAGTAGTTTACATTTATCTACAATGTCAGTACTTGTGGCTATGTAGGCCTATCTGCTACCAAACCACAACGCCACAGCTGCCTCTAGCCAATCACCCCGCATTTCTTTCCACCCGTTAAAATTCAAAGAATTGACACTTAAAATTCACCATTAAATCTATTTTTTCTTAAATTTTTTACTTAAGACTTTCATTTATATGCTTCTTGTATCTTAAGTAGAGGTGTGCGAGTAGCAATTTTCTGGTTCGAGTCGAGTTCGAGTTCGAGTAGTTCAAAACCAGAAATTTTTCGAGTCGAGTTCGAGTAGTAAAAAATTGAAGTACTTAAATATGCTGGGATTCATTGGGAAATAGGTAGCCTATAAGAAAGAATCATACAACAAGGTGAATACATTTCTTATTACTTTTAATAACTTAGTCTTGAGTTAACAGTAAGTAGGTAATCTTAACTTAGGCCTAGGGCTACAAAACAACAAGGCCTGGCCTTGGGTTATTCCTATGGTAGGCTAGGCTAGGCACAAGAGCCTAGGCCTAGACCTAGATTAGCCTATTGCATTTGTAGCTAAATCTAAATCTGAACTCACCTTGTAATTCTTTTGGCCTTTGGGTCAGTAGCAGACCACTTCGAAGCAGAGTTCATTCTACACTCATGAAGTGTTAGCTGTGTCCTAGCCTGCATAGACCTTTTAGGCATTAGGGTGATGTAGGCCTATGGCTAGACATTTTTAAGGCCAAAAGAATTACAAGGTGAGTTTGGATTTAGTTACAAATGCAAAACACTAATCTAGGTCTAGGCCTAGGCTCTTGTGCTTAGCCTAGCCTACCATAGGAATAACACTAGGCCAGGCCTTGTTGTTGTTTTGTAGGCCTTGTGTCAGCCTGCATTGGCCTAGCTGGTGTATGGCTAGACTTAAACATTTTATTTTTTAATATACTCTGCGTAGATCAGAAGATGCCTAGCACAACTTGTTGTACTTCCACAATTGACTTTCATACTAGCCGCAAAAAAAACACAATACAAAAAACAGATAGCCTTCAAAAAGACAGGCCAGCCATTGAAGAAGATATCTTAGAGGAAATGATGTTCCAACAATGTCTCGTAGCCATACCGGATGTTTGGGGCGGGGCTTACGTATGCAGCTTCAACTTAAGCTCCGCCTCCAACGCTCACTTCAGTGTAGTATAGACAGCGTTGTGACGATCTCCAGCGATATATCGCACAATAATCGAAACTCGAAAAAAACTTGATGGTCGAGTAGTAATAAGTGAATTTCGAGTCGAGTACTAAAAACTCGACTCGACTCGAAAACTCGAGTACTCGCACACCCCTAATCTTAAGCTATTAAACTATGTAGGCCTAAGTGCTTGGTTTAACAAAAAAGAATCGTACTCGATGGGAACAAACACAAGCAACTCTTTGACAGACTGTCATACCTAAATTAAATTGAAGTTATGCTAGTAGATAACTGACGCTTGTCCTGTTCACTAGTTTATTTAAGTACATTTCAACCTTTTTCAGGTGTTCACCAGTATTGCCTTGCTCAACATGTTAATCGCTCCTTTGAACGCGTTTCCGTGGGTTTTGAACGGGCTGACCGAAGCTTGGGTCTCTCTGAAGCGAATCCAAAGACTTCTCGAAGTGCCCGACTTGGACTTGGAGAGTTATTACAGTCTGATTGACAACACTACTCCGGATGTAGACGTCCTTATCAAGTCTGCCACTTTCAGCTGGGGGGATAGACCAGTTCAAGAACGAAGCAATGCTGACGAGGGTCCCCCTCCCGGTCCACCACTCATTCTCAACAACATCCAGCTAACTGTCAAGAAGGTACGTGGACTAGCAATGGGAAAAAGTGTTGAAAACCCTAAACGTTTAAACCTAAATACCTTCTAGGGTTGTACCTTCCTCATGAAATAAGTGTTTATAACACGTTCCTTATGAAAAGTTCCTACCCAACACTGAACAGTAATCGAGTGTCGACATTGAATGCGAGTGTACGAGTAAGTGCTGTGACCAGTGAATCTGAGAGTAAGTTGGTTTCGCATAAGCACTTGAAAGGAAGGTACGAACAGAAAGGATGGCAATGGATATTTGGAAATGAGATTTTATTAAAATAATATTGTGACCTAGCATTACACGTATCTCTGGTCTGTTTTGGTGCAGGGCCAGTTGATCGGAGTGATGGGCTGCGTTGGAAGCGGCAAGTCATCTCTCCTTGCCGCCATCCTAGCAGAGATTGACAAGGTTGAGGGAGTGGTTGGACTCTCTGACCAGGACATTGGTGAGTCAATACATCCCTTTGGCTAGTCACTTCAATATTAGTAGTTTTCAGTTTTTGTGTATATTTTGCTTTATGGGGAAAAAATTGTAGCCAGAGTAATCATCAATATTTTCATATCGTGTAAACTGCGGTTTTTGCAAAACACATTAATGATATTAAATGGCTGATTATTTACAACAATAGACATTTACAACAATGTATATATATATATATTTTTATTTTACACATAAATGTATAGCTAATATATAATATTCATATATAATACAAACATCACAAATCATAGCAGTAAGATTCCGTTTTCTGATTCAATGTTCATAACAATTTCCGCGATCTCTTCCGCACTCATTTCACCGCGTCTCGCCATCGTAATTGAAAAACAACACTTGCTGCACGCGCCTGCATGGAATGCACTTATCGATAATGCACGTGTTTATTACGCGCTATAAATAGAGATCAGATACGAATTTTCAAACATTAGTCGAAATAGTTCCAGACGCTGCCAATATGTGGCAGCACTTCCTGGACCGGTTTCAGCTGCATGGAAGAAGGCTGAGCTTCTATAGCTCAATTAGTTAGTTAGTTTTTATTTCATAATGCTGACCCCTTGCAGTACTGTGTCTGTGGGATATTTAAAATACTAAAAAGTACTTTTCCGGAGATTATACATTTGTCAACCATACATGATTGGATTACTAATATGTATAATTACCGCCTCTTGTGATTTTTAGGATACGGCTTCGTCAGTCAACAACCGTGGCTGCAAAGAGGTACAATACGGGACAACATCTTGTTCGGCAAGACGTTTGATGAAACACGGTACAAGTACGTATGAAACTGTTGCAATATAAATACATGCATTAATGCATTCTACTTAATTGTTGGGGAATGAAAAAATTGTGAATAAAATTCTACAATTTCTTTGTATTGAATTCCTAATTTCAAATTGCAAAACGGAAAACATTCATATTTTGCTAAATAAATCGACAGTCTTGGTAAAACATTACAAAACATCAACACCATAGCCGTCTACCCACTAAGAGTGTTGTGTTTCAGGGCTGTGTTGGATGCTTGCTGTCTGGAGGAGGACCTCAAGTCTCTGCCCGGGGGAGACCAGGCCGGGGTGGGGGAGGGGGGAGCCACCTTGAGTGGGGGTCAGAAGGCTCGCGTTGCGCTGGCCAGAGCCGTCTACCAGGATCGCAACATCTACCTTCTCGACGATATCATGTCTGCGGTAGATGTCCAAGTTGCGCGACACATCTTCCAACGTTGTATCAACACTCTGCTTCGCAACAAGACGCGAATACTCTGCACTCACCATCCACAGTACTTGTTACTGGCCGACCATATTATCGTACTGAGCGAAGGGAGGATAGCCCAGCAAGGTGAGATATCCATAGTCTACTCATTTTTGTTTAATACAGTAAACCCTCGGTAAAACGAACTCGGTTAGTGCGAATTCTCAGATAATACGAATAGTAAGCAAGATCCAGCCCGCGTAAATAGGACACTCAATGTTAAATAAAACGGATATAACGAATTTCGCATAATACGTAATACGAACTAATTATTTATCCCCTGGGTGGTACTAATGCATAATGTTCGTTGTTTAATACGAACTAATAATTTTGAAACCGCACAAACAAAATAATGTGTCCGAGAGTTCAACTCGCAGAGTAGGCGCAGGTATCAAGATTTTTGTCCGCCGAGCGTACGTCGTCGCAGGCAGCTACTTGTTTTGTTGCTGCTTGGTTTTCCCTTCCCCCTCCACTGCCCGCCGACGCGATCGGATGCGCGCGCAAGCCCTTACAGCTGTTGAGGGGCGTGGCTTGCTCACTGCAACATGCCCGCTTAGTCCGCCTACTATGCGCGCACAAAACATCATACCCGTGCGCTACTATCCATTGGAAAACATTGATTGTTTGTAGACACGTTTATTTTGGCTGGTACTATTGAATTTCGACGTTTATGCGATATTGCGAATTTTTATATTACGAACTGATGATTTTTGGGTCCCTTGATGTTCGTATTAACGAGGGTTTACTGTATATCCTATTCCAGAAACAACTGTTAAGGAAAGAGTTAATCAAAAGAGAAAATTAAGGAGTAATATTGGGATATTGCAGAAATCATCATTGAACTTTCTCTGTAAATGGGAAAATATTAAAATAACACTGTAATGAAATAGTATAAACTGGTTTTGGCAACCTATATTTAGGCCGCGGTGCTGCTGCGCGGCAAGAGCCGAACCAAGTTCCGATCGGTCACCGCGCATCATCTTGCCGCACGGCAAGAGACGTGGAAACCGGCCATAGGCTTAATTGTTACTATAATTTTGTTTCTTTCTTACATATTTGTCTCTTTCTTTCAGGCAAACCGGCCGTAGTGTTGTCAGATTATGACGACTACATGTCACCCTCGGACACGGAGACGGGAGAGGCCAATAGTAGCGGCTCTAAGCCACACAACGAAGACACGCTGTCACTGGGGGGGGACAGTTTACTGGAGGAAGAGTCCCGCCAAGTGGGGACCGTCAGTCTGGACGTGTACGCATCGTACTGGAAGGCCGTGGGGCACGTATTGAGCGTACTCATCCTCGCCTCGATGGTTCTCATGCAGACGTCTCGCAACATGACGGACTGGTGGCTCAGCTACTGGGTCACCCACATCCCGGTGCCCGGCAACACCACCAACCTCACGGGCTCAGACACCGGGTATTACCTGACGGTGTACGGGATAATGGCCGCCGCCAACTCCGTCTTCACGTTGGTGCGAGCGTTCTTGTTTGCATACGGTGGGATACGGGCCGCGTCTTCCGTTCACAAGTCGTTGCTGAAGACCGTGATCAAGGCTCGTTGTTCCTTCTTCGACGTCACCCCGCTGGGCCGCATACTGAACCGTTTCTCTTCCGACACGTACACGATCGACGACTCTCTTCCGTTCATACTGAACATCCTGCTGGCTCAGATGTGCAGCCTGGTGGGCACGCTCGTGATCGTCATCTACGGGCTGCCTTGGCTCGTCGTCGTCTTGGCTCCGCTGGTTCCCGTCTATCACTGGCTACAGAACCAGTACAGGTTCACGTCCAGAGAGCTCAAGCGCCTGTCTAGCGTCACTCTCTCGCCGGTCTATAATCACTTCAACGAGACGCTGCTGGGACTCGCTACCATCCGAGCCTTTCGAGCCGTACCCAGGTTTGTGCTCGGAACTTTGCCGCACGTTAAAATTGATTAGGCCTAACTAAATAATGCAGAATGTTGATTTTATAAGTGTATGTAAGTGCATATATAAGTTATTCAATTTATATCAATGACATGAACAACATCAACTTGAATGATTGTAATGTAGGCCTACCTATGCAGTGGAATAAAACAACAGTGTTATTGTGCAGATTCAAGCACATGAACGAAGCCAACCTGGAAGAAAACCTCAAGTGCCAGTTAGCTAGTCAGGCAGCGGCCCAGTGGCTCGGACTCCGCTTGCAATTCATTGGCGTGGCGATTGTGACGGCCGTTGGTTTGATCTCCGTGCTTCAACACCAGTTTGACGTCGCCGACCCCGGATGGGTGGGATTGGCCATCTCGTATTCTCTCTCCATCACAGGTTGGTAATTTGTCCAGGCATGATCTGATTTTAATTAATAAAACATTAATAAAATTCATAGCTCG